>JAMZAV010006727.1:0-35055 GCA_024449915.1 Sweltsa coloradensis | reverse complement strand
GCAAAAAAACTTCTATGTTCATATGATGCCAATTTCATGGTTGGATGAGACATTAACGTTAAGGTCCCTCCGGGTTTGTATAACAATCTGTCGGTGCTTTCATGTATGGCACCGTATTGTGTATCTTACCATTTGATCTAAACGTCTTGTCAACAAAATACAAACTAGAAAAATGTAAATTTCTAGGTAATTTTAAATAAAATTTGTTTATTATGATAAGACGTTGTGTATTAAGTAAATGCGTTTTTTTTAAATTTTGTTTTTATGATGAAAACTACGAGAGCTATGACCAAATGTAATTCTTTTCTTTGATAACAAATATCATGTACATATTGTATTAAAAATCGATAACAAAATCGTTAAAATTATAAAATGCATGAGAAATATTTCTTCGATTGTACTCAAAATCGTGGGAAGTCTAAGTTCAGAGATTTCTAAGGTCCCCTCCAATTTTCATCAAGATTGCGTATATGCTGTTTGCCCGATGCAAAAAAATAAATACATTTTTTCAATTTTGGATTTTCTAAAGAGTCCAAAATTAGTTATTTTTGTGAATTGTTTATGGATGATCAACAACAAATATTGATAGGTAATCTGAATACTGTATGGGTGTCCATGTTTGCTTCCTTGACAACTATGTAAAGTTTCATATACATCGGGCGGGGTCCTTCCTGGCCGAGCTAACAGCTATTTGCTTAGTGACAAACGTCATTCGTCAAAAAAATCTTTAAAAAAAATGAAAATGTGTCGTAGTCACTCTCATTCGACTTATCATTCATTACAAGGAGATGTTGGAATCCACTGTCGCACGCCAAATCTCGTGCTACAAGGTTGAGCCTTAAAGGCGGGTTGCCGGCTAGCTGCAGTGGTGGGGGTGTGGGTAGATAGGTGACCGGATGGCTGATAGCGAGCTTAAAGGGCGCCACTTGGTTTTGTTCCCCTCCGGCGATGATGGAAGGTGGGGGGAAATAGGGAAAACCAAGAAACCTTGAAGAGGAATAGGGGGTAAAGAACGCGGGAACTCACTGTTACAATTTAACCAAAAACTTAATTATATATTGTTTGAAAAATAGGTACAAGGTAGTTAGAGGTGTGGTCATAAAGAAGATCATAGTAATGCTCTAGATAGAGTATACAGAAGGTTTCAGAACAGTAATAATATTCCGGGGCCAATATTATGAATTGACAGGATACCGATTGCCCAAGTAGTCTGGATTGTTCACAAAATAAAACGGCAAAAAATAGTAGGAAGGTTTCACTTGGCAAAAATGTTCATAAGTTCAAAGAAAAGCGATACAGAAGGGGAGCCACGAAAAATGTCCCTTAGGATTCAAAATGGCGGCCATGAATAAATAGGTCTATTATTTAACCTATTTTGAGTGTAAAAAGACGGTAAATAATGTTAGAAAGTTGCTACATGGCAAAAAATATTCTTAAGATGTTAAAAATGGTTTACAGTGGGGGAGCCAAAAAAAATTACCCTTACGATTCAAAATGGCCGCCATGTTTAAAAAAAATGTATTATTTTATTTTTTGGGAATATAAAACATACGAAAATAATGATAAAAGGTGCCACTTACACTAGGTTTTTTAAAATTTAACAAAAAATTTTACGGGGGGGGGCCCAAGAACCTCCCTCTTGAAATTCAAAATGGGGCCTGAATAAAGATTATCAAATTATTTCTGTTTTTTAATGTAAAAAGACGGCAAAAAATGATGGGGAAAGGTGTCCTTTGGCAAACTTTTTTTTTTTTTTAGATGTTAATGAAGGTTTCAGGGGGGGGCCAAGCAAAACGCCCTTACATCCAAAATGGCCGCCACGTATAAATTGGTACCTTATTATACCAATTTCGAATGTTAACAGAGGGGTAAATATTAAAAAGGGTCCATTGGAAAAAATTACTCTCAAGAGTTGTGTATGGTTTTTGTGGGGCCAAAAAAAATTTTCACTTACATTAAAAAGGGACCCATGATTTTTAATGTTATGTTTCCTTTTTCGAATGAAAAACAAAAGGCAAATGATAAATGGCCACTTGGCCAAAACTTTTAAAGTTTTTATATGGTTTACAGTGGGGGCCAAAAAAAATACCCCTTTAAAAATTCAAATGGCCCCCATTTTGAAAAAGTATATTTTTTTCCTTTTTCCTAGATGACTTTTAAAATTAAATTTAAACTTTACTATTTTAAGTGAAAAAAAAACATGTAGGGCCTACTGATTTTAAATGACGTGGACATTTGAGCACTTTTTTCCTTCCTTTTTTGGGAAATTTTGAATTTGAGGTTGTTTATAATAATAGTCTCACCTCGGGAATACTGAATTATGAAAAAAATAATAATAAAGACGATACAGCGTAACGAGATGAAAAACCCCATCCAGAAATAAAAGAATTTATTATTTATCCTTAAATTTTTAAAAAAGTCATGAAAACTTTCTAGCACTTTTTTACCTGGTGTTGCAGCAGTTCGTGGGGCATTTGGACATAAAAATGCCGGGGAAAAGCCGGCATTTTTGGCATGGCCGTGTGATGATCTTTTTACACGGCACTTGACAAGTCTCTGCACAGTCCCATATCCCCTCTCTATCCTTTTGGATGCCAAACTCCACCATTCAAGAACCATCCCCATTTTTAGGGTGAGAAATTGGCGTAAAAGTTCACACTTCCCCAAAGATGTCCTCCTTGAAAAGGCCACTAAATGTAACTGGAGTGCGTCTTAAATAGGGGGAAAGGCGGGCAACACTTTTGTTTTTCGTTTAAAAAAAGGATTTTGCTTGCTTCATTGACTTTTCCTACCCCTTTGTGCGTCGTACAAAAAACAAAAAAATTCTAAACTTTTGAGGGGTTTTTGGAAAGTTCGCAACGGACAGGAAATTTCACTCTTGTTTGTACTTGTTTTTGTTTTGAAACTTCCCATTACTTGGAAAGGGAAAGATTTCTCAAAATCCCACAAACAAAAAAGAGTTGTTTCCATTCTGAAAATCACGCGGGTACACTTTTGATTTTGCAAAATTTGAAAAAGTTTTCCTTTACGTATCATCTCAAAATGCTGGGGCCGCCTTGCGGGGTTTTCATGTGATTCTCTTGAAAGGTAGGGCCGCATCTTGGTCACGTGATGGATCACCTATCCTCCTTCTCCCAAAAAAGGACAAGAAAAATGTTTGGGAAAAGTATGGAAACTTTCGATAATTGTACATCAGCTTTTCATAAAATTTTCCCTTTCCCTTTGCAAAAAGTTTCAAAACCACAAAAGCGTCTTAAAAAACTTTTTATGTTGTTTTTTTTGTACGACGCACACACAATGTAAAAAAATCAATGAAGCAAGGAAAATTCTTTTCACATCGAGGAACAAAGAGTGTTGACAGCCTTCCTCCCCTCAAGACGCCCTGCAGCTTCACTTTTCAGCGTGCTGCTAATAAAGGAGGACATTTTTGGGGGAAAGTGCAAATCTTTTACCCCAATTTCTTCTCCCCCAAAAAGAATGGGGAGGGTTTTTAAATGGTGGAGTTTGGCACCAAAATGGATAGACTGCCGGGAGATATGGGACGGCTGCAGAGGCTTTCAAGTGCTTGATGGAAAGGTGCCACACGATGCCATGCAAAGATGCCGGCTTTCCCTGTGCTTGTTATTTTTAACTGCCGACTGAACGCTGAAACACCGGGAAATCCCGTCTTAAAAGTTATTTAGACTTTTAAAAAAGTTTAAGGATAAAATTAAATCTCTTTAATTTTAGGGATGGTTTTCATCCGTTACACTTTTTCAGCCTTTTTATTATATCATTTTCTCTATTTTTTTTTCCTGAGGATGAACCACGTAATTAAAAAAATATAACAAAGAAGAAGGGAAGGGCTCAAAAATCCACGTTATTAAAAAACTACATAGATTCTTGTTTTCATTATAATTCTTTTTAAATTTTTTAAAAAGAAATGGGAAAACAAAAAACATTTTTAATAGGGCGGCCTTTTTTGAATTGTGGGGATATTTTTCTGGTCCCCCATGAAACCCATGTACAAATTTTAAAAAATTTTTTCCCAAAGGGGGCCCATTTTTATATTTGCCGTCTGTTCCTTTCGAAAAGGAAACAAACACATTTAAATCATGGGACCATTTTGAATTTAATAAAATTTTTTTTCTTTCCCCCACTGAAACCCATACACAATATCTTGAGAGTATTTTTCCCAAAAGTGCACCTTTCTATCATTATTCCCGTTTTTTAAACTTAAAAAATTTGTAGATTTAAGGTACGAAATTGTAATTCGTGGGCGGCCTTTTTGGATCGAAAGGGCTTTTTGCTTGGCCCCCCCCTCTGAAACCTTTTTTAAACACCAAAAAATGTTTTGCCAATGGACCCCCTTCCTATCTTATTTCCGCCTTTTACATTAAAAACAAAGCTAGTTGATGCCCCCTTGTCTTTCGGGCCCGCCATTTTGAATTGAAAGAGATATTTTTCTTGGCTCCCCCTCTGAAAACTTTTTCTATAATCTTAAGAAGAGCCTAGTGCTAAGTGGCACCTTTTTATAAATTTTTTTAAGTAGTTTATATTCCAAAAGTAAAATATCATTTTTTTCAAAAATGGCGGCCTTTTGAATCGTAGGGGTCATTTTTTTGGCCCCCCCCATTTAACCATTTTTTTACATTTTAAAAAATATTTTTTGCCATGTACACCTTCCTAAATTTTTCCTTTTTTTACACTCAAAAAGGTAAATAAAGGGCCCTATTCACATGGCCGCCATTTTGAATCCTAAGGGGACATTTTTCGTGGCTCCCCTTTTCTTTTCGCTTTTCTTTCCCTTTAGAACTTTTTGCCAAGTAAAACCCTTTCCTACTATTTTTTGCCTTTTTTATTTGGGGTTCATCGATGAACACCTGTGGGCATGACCACAGCTCCGAACCAACGCACATACCCCTTAAAAGCGCCCCCATGACACAAGAGGGCAGGACCTAGATGTCTGCAAACAAGACTAGTACATAAAGCATTCAGTGGTCGGGACTTGGCTCGGCTGAAAGGGTATCCGGTGCCTTAGTACGGGGGGTGCACACATTGGAATCAGATTTGTTCACCCGGTTAAAAATTTAAAGTAGGGTCATGCCCGGTTTTCAAAACCTAGAAAGGAACATGGATCCAAAAACAAAATTCACTAGGGTCTCCCTGGGAGCAAAACATTGTAAGAAACATGAGCACAATTATAGTTAAAAAAGAGAAGCTTCCTTGTAAAGTAGGGCTTAGCTTGTTAAACTCATGTGCTTTCACGGCCTAGTACACCAATAAGAGTAACGTGAATAAAAATTCCCACAATTTTATTGGGCATAACATTAAAAAACACATGAAAATTTTTTTACAAAATAGTTGAAATAATAAGCGTACTGAAAAAGTAGGGCCTCACTTGTAAAAACTATGTGTCTGCACGACGGGTCCTTCCCTTACATAAAAGGGGTAAATGTGAATAATAAATAACACAATATACAATGGGGCTAATATTAAAAAGGTGTGATCACCGACAATTTTTAATTAAGAACCTTCTTATATTAGTGGGGCCCTCTCTGGTCAAAAATAAACCATGTCCCTTTTTTGCAACTGACTAAGGTCCCCACAAATATAAAGAGTAGGCCTACAAGTGGGTCAAAAAATTACAAGGGTAGGCCAAAATTGGGCAACATTTAAAAAGATTAAGTTTGATAATAAATTTCAATAATTTAAAAGGCCTGCTAAGATTAGTGGGGCCTCACTTGTAAAATAGTGCTCTGCACTGACTGGGTCCCTCACCAATATAAAAAAGTAGATGTGAAAAAAAAAACACAAAGTAAAAGGGGGTATCATATTAAAAAAGGTGGAGTTTAAATTAAATGAATGCTTATCAGTTATACAGCCTTCTAAGATTGTGGGGCCCACTTGTCAAAGCATGTGCTATTGCATGACTAGGTCCCTCACAAATAAAATAGAGTAGCCTAGATACTGAGTTGTAGTCAAAAGGTACAATGGAGCAAAATTTATAAAGGTGTTGATATTAATAAATAAATGGTTACCTCAATTTACAGCCTTCTAAGATTATGGGGCCTCACTTGTAAAAGATGTGCTATTGCACTGACTAGGCCCCAACAATTTTTAGATTGTCTGCCCCCCTTTGGGTGGGTTGGGTGCTTTAAATCCTAATAACAGACCCAAAACGGCGAGTATCTCGCCTTTGGAAAAAATGGGCCCTACAGAAAAAATTAAAAAATATGTCCCCCTGGGAGGGGGGTTGGTAGGTACTTTTGATTACTTGCGTTCCAGCCTGGCGCGTAATTGTTTCCCTCCGGTCCTGGGTGGGCCGGGCCCGGGTACAAAGTAAAGACCGGGAGGGGTCGAGTCCTTGCAACAATCCTAGGTTCCAATGGTTCGTCCCGAGGGCTCCAAATTATTTGTTTGTGAAAAAAAGGGTTCGTCAATGACGCTCGGGTTGAATGCTGGCTTACCCGGGGATCTTTAAATTCCGGGCCCCCCGTCGCCTGCAGTTCCAAGTCTAGGCTCACAATCACTTTTGCATCCTACAGCGCTGTTCCCTCGTAAAAACCCTCCCGGTCGCCGTCCAGTCACAAGTCCTCGCGATGGGGGTTTGCTTCCCTACCATCGCCAAGTCAGCTGTTTCTTCCCGACTCGTGGGTGAGTTGATCTTTAGTACCGCCCGGGTCAAGGTAATGCAAATTTACGTGAGTTGGGTTAAGATAATTAACATACACCTCCCCCCTCCTACAGAAAAGGGGTCTACGAAAAATTTTTTTCATTTCTCTTTGGGATTTCCCCGAAGGTCAAAAACATCCCAAATAGCCAATGCTTTTTTTTTTTTTTTAACCCAACTCGAAAACTAGGGGAGACAACTTGGCTTGATTCAAAAGGTCCTACAAACTTTGGAGCTAACTTTGCTAAAAAGTTTGTGCTAAAATCAGACGTGCATAATTTTTTTGTAAACTATCGGGCCCAAACCTCTAGGGACTGGTCTGCGGCGTAGATTGTACCTTTTACTTTTTTCGTCATGTCCCTTAACAATCCTTCGGTCACTGTCCGATAGTTGCTTGAAGTGAATTTAATTTCTTGGGGCCCAATCCTCCCTTGACGTGCAAGTGGGATTGCCCAAATCCCCCCTGGTAGTTCCATGTGCCCCCCTGATGTGTAAATTTCTTTTCCAAATTTTGGTATACCGGCGTGAAACCTGAAATTTTCATGGTGTGCCGTTGGGAATGCAAACCAAATTTATGGAGTTTTGGTCCCAGTTTGGTGTTTCCTTCATATATGCAATCAGGTCTTCAGGACTTGATTAATCCGTTCCGGGGATTTTTTTTGGGGGATGGTAGCGAGCTTTTTAAGAAATTTTCGATTGATATTGCGTAGCTAATTTCTTTCCTTTGCCTGCATACTGAGACCCTTGTCACATAAAAGGTTTTGTGGAGCTCCATAGATGGAAAACATCTTCTTCCTGTGGCAACTAGCTTTGGCGTTACTGCCCTTTGAGGAAAAATCAGAGTGTATTTTTTAAACCAAATTTAATAACAAAAATACTTATTCCCTTTTTCGAACGCGGGAAAAAGGGCCCCCAAAAAGGTCAAAGAAATTAGTCCGGGTTTTTTCTAACGTTCTTGCATCGACCCCTAATCCTGCTGGTAGTTGTTTTTCCGGGGTTTTTCTGCAGCAAAACGGAGATTTGTTTTAAAATACTTTGGGCCTCGGCTTTATTTCGGGCCAAAAGTATGAGTTAAAATTCTTTTGAGGTTTTTCCTATGCCCCAAATGCCTGCTTTGCATCATCATGACATTCTTCAAATACTGCCGGCGTGACCCCTTTTTTTAACAACCATCTTCCAAGTCCCGTTTAGCTTATATAAACAGTCCTTGTCCATTCCTTTTTTGGGGTCAAAGGTTTTTTTTGCACGGAAGGGTTTTTGGGACCCAAAATCCTGTACGTATCCGGAAAAGTGTAAGATCAACTGGTCGCCTCAGAGTGCGTCAGGGACAAATTTCCTTCCCCCTTTTGGATGATTATTTGAAGTTTACGGGTTTAAGCCGTAGCGCCCAGCAGCTAATCTTCCTGTCGGTTTTGAAGTTTTGGAGCCGGGTCAAAATATGGTGGTCCGTGTAAAGGTGAATTCACTTCCTTCTTGTAGGCCGAATTTTTCAAGGCCCAAAACAAAAAGCTAAGCACCCCTTTTTCTGTTGCTGAAAACTTTTTCTCGTTGTTTTTTAAAGGGTTTTTACTGGCGAAGGGCCCACTTTCTCCCCATCGTCTCATTTTTATTAGCACTGCCCTAAACCATAGTTTTGTGATCCGTTTTTAACGCAAAAAATTTTTGTGGAAAACCGGGCAGGGGAAAAAATCGGTGCTGTGATCAATTTTCCTTTTTGTCCTGGGGGCTTCTTGCGCTTAGCATTCCCTCAAACTTTTGGTTCTTGTGCGTCCTTGTCAACGGGCCCAAATGGTAAAAATTTCCGGAAGAATCTTCGGGACCACGAGGGGCTCCGATAAATCGACGAAGCTCCTTCAGTGTTTTGGGTGCTGGATAGTCCGATATGGCTGCCACTTTCCAGGATCGCAGTGAAAACCCCTGGAATCGACAACGTATCCCAGACTTTAGCTCTGACCTGCAAAAATTACATTTTTCCGATTCATGTTAAATTACTTCTATTAAACCCCCGAAAGATTCTTTTAAAAACCCCCGATGCTTTTGGAAGGTAAGTGCAGATATATTCATCAGATAGACAAAAAAAGTACGGGTCGGATCTGATTTAATATGCGGGCTTCAGTCTCTGCCAAGTCCCGGAGAATTATGAGGGCCGAACGGATCCTGGTAAACTCGAACAAACCTCGTGACGGGGTAGTAAAAGCTGTCTTTTCTCACTTTGGGGGGCTACTGGTACCTGCCAATAAACGCTTTTAAAATCGAGGGGGGTAAGGAAACGAGCATCTCGAATCTGTTAAAATTTAGTTAACGTAAGGAAAGGGATACGCATCCCGTTTCGTTACTTTATTCACCTTCCGGAAAACCCCCACAAAACGTGAGGTGCCATCAGACTTTTTAACCAGAGAGCTGGGGATGCCACGGGCTTTTTGATGGAAAACCCCACTCCCGTTGTAGCATATGTTAATTCCGCATCCATCCGTGCCTGTTTGACCGGGAAAATGGGTAATCGCTGTTTTATAGGTTCAGCGTCCCTTTGCTATTTTGGTTTAACTAAGGGTTTTCTGCCAAATGAGTCCCATTTGTTCGAAATTCGGGCTACCAAGGCCTATTCCATACACTGTTCGTTTTTATATATTTTTTTGTCAAAAACAACTTCTTGACATAGCATCTTCAGTCGTGGCAAGTCCTTTGTATTGACAAAAATTTGGGAAAGGGGTTTCACCTTTCCCAAAAATCTAATCCAAGAAAATTGTGGTTGTTTCACGAGGGAACGACCACACCTCAATGTTATGGATGGAACCTTCCAATTCCTAGGATGTTCATGAATCCAACACCCGGCAAAAAATGTCCTTAGCAAAACCCTTTACTTGGCTATGTCATGTCTTTTTCTTTTCCAACCCCCGTCTCTCATTGGTCTAAGCCTTTTTGTCCAAGTACGAACGCGAAGCCCCCCAACCACAACCCGAAATTACAAACTAATATCTTGACGTTGAGGTACAATCTACATCTCGGTTTGTGTTTGGAGTAATAAACAAACGAGGGTTTAAACTTGATGAAAACAGAAACATGCCGTAGCCACTTTTTCCCTTCTGCCGCAGTGGGTTTTAAAGAATACGGGGGGGAAGAATCGCCCCTCTTTCAATTCCTCCCCGTAGCGTTTCCCTTATGACACTTCCTGCAGTTGGCGTACTGTACACCAGAGTGCCAAGTTAAACAGAATTAGTCAGGGTTTTGGACATTTTTCAAAACGGATGACCTGGTTCCTGACATTTTCCCAAAATCTTTTGTTTTACCCCTATTAGCTATCTTTGGTAACCTCTAAAAAATGGGCTTGTCTAACTGGTGTAAAAACCCCGACAATTCTGACGTTGCCTCGAATATGTGATCTTTCTCCTTGTCGCGTTTTTTGGTGGGGGCGCATTGGATTTCTCTTGCGCACCCGCTGCTTCCACTCGACGTCCTAATTGAGAATTTTTATGAATAGTTAAAGTATTAAGGGCAACCTGTCTTTGGGAGTATGGGGCTAAAATTCTTTTTCCATAAAATCTTAATGTTTGGGTTTTCCCAGGTTGGTGAGTCTAGACGCGCAAAAAGATTTTCCCTGATGGTACATAAGCTATCTGTCATCTTTTTCCCCCCCAGTTCGGAGTGAAATTTTTTCCACAGGGGAGTCTTCGTAATCCGCCCTTTTAAATGTTTGCTTTAGTTCGCGACGTTTCGGTCCAAGATTACAACGGCATTTTGCTGCCCTGAACCAACTAACCAGGCCCCCCAAAGAGACAACACTGATGCCCAAGTTTATAATCCTATTCCGCGCGAAAACCGGGGTTCCGGATCTTTCCAAAATGCCCCCGGCAACACCTTTTTCCCCAAAAAGTTAAATTTCCCTTTCAAAACGGGGAAAAGACTTTTTATTCAATTTTTAAACCCGGGTTTATTACGAATGAATTTTCTGCAGGTCCGTAGTTACATATTCTGTTTGTACTAATTGCGGTTTGTATTGTTCGGGGCCCGGGTTTAATCGTCTCTGATCCTCTTGATCACTTTTTGCTCTTGTTCAGCCCTCATCGCGTCCATAGTTTTAAATTTTTGTAACGTCGACCCATTTCGAAAGTTTTCATCTGCCTTCCATCTACATTCTGAAAATTTGACCCCAAAGTTGTTAACTTTTTCATCTAATTTACAATACAGTGGGTCTCGTTCGTCCCTGAAAATTTTCCCCACTCGTCTGAATCTCGTTTTATTCCGCTCGCATAATTCACTCATTTTCCGGTTCACCAAAACTGTGGGTTACTGGTCGTCGGCACGAATTGCTCTACAAAGGGCTTTTTAACGGGGCGCGGCCCCTGGCAGGAAATCCACGACATTTAAATCATATTCAAAATTTACTCTTTGAAAGTCTATTAACCTCCATTGCAAACGAGTGAAAAATTTAAAGTCTAAATTTTAAAGCCCAGATACCAAAAACCATAAAACCACGTTGGGCGCCAATTCCACGCCCCAAAACTCGGCTACAAGGTGAGCCTTAAAGGCGGGTTTTCCGCTAGCTGCAGTGGGGGGGTGGGGGGGGAGATGGTGACCGGTGGGTGTAGCGAGCTTTAAAGGGGGCCACTTGGTTTTTTTCCCCCCCGGCGATATGGAAGGTGGGGGGGAAAAAGGGAAAAAAAGAACCTTGAAGAGGGTGGGGGGAAAGAACGCGGGGAAATCATGTTCAATTTAACCAAAAATTTAAATTTTTATTTGTTTGAAAATAGGTACAAAAAGTTCAGGTTGGTAAAAGAAGATCATAGTATGCTCTAGATAGAGTATACAGAAGGTTTCAGAAAAGTAATATATTCCGGGGCCAAAATTATGAATTGGCAGGGTACCGATTTGCCCAAGGGCATGAGCCACAGTCCGAACCAACGCACGATATCCCTAAAAAGCGCCCCTGAGCCAAGAGGGGGAGGGGCCTGATGTCGCAAACAAATAGTACATGAAAACATTCAGTGAATCGTGACTTTCTCGGCTGAAAAGGGGTAAACGGTGCCTTAGTACGGGCGGTTGGGTACACATTGGAAACAGACTTTGTTCACCTGGTTACAAAATTAAAGTAGGGTCATGTCCGGGTTTCATACCAGCAATGGAAAATGGATACCGATAACAAAATACACTAGGGGCTACCATGGAGCAAAACATTGTAAAAACATGACACACATTTTAGTTAATAAAAAATGCTTCCTTTTAAATAGGGGGTTAGCTTGTTTAACTCATGTGCGTTTTCCGGCCTGATACTACACTTAGGTAAACAGTGAATAATAATTACCCCCAATATTTAAATGGAGCATACTTACAAAAAACTGATAATTTTACAAAAGTTTTAGAATAAAAACGTACTGATAATAGTAGGGCCTCATTTTAAACTATGTGCTTGCACTGACTGGGTCCTTCCCTTAATACAAGGGGAAATAGTGAAAAATAAAAAACACAATAGTACAATGGGGGATAATATTCAAAGGTTTGATAAAAAACCTGATCAATGGTTAATTATAGAAACCCTTTTTATATTTTTAGGGCCTCTCTGGTCAAAAATAAACCATTGCTGTTGCCCCTGACTGGTCCCTCACTAATAAAGAGAGTAGGCCCACATAGGGGGGTCATAAATTACAATGGTAGGCCCACAATTGGGGCAACATTTACAAAGAGAAGATTGATTAAAATGGTTCAATCAAATTTTAAAACCTGCTAAGATTTGTAGGGCCTCACTTGTCAACTATGTGCTCTGCACGATGGGGCCCTCACCATATAATAAAGTAATAGTGAAATAAAAAAATAACACAAAAGTTAAGGGGGGATCATATTACAAAGGTGTGAGATTAATTAATGAAGCTTTTTCAGTTTTAACCCCTTTTAAGATTGTAGGGCCTCACTTGTCAAAGCATGTGCTATTCCTGACTAGGGTCCCTCATAATATAAAAAGAGAGGCCCAGTACTGAGTTTTAAATTTTTACAAAGGGGACAATGAGCTAAAATTTTTAAAGGTGTGATATTAATAAAAAAAATGGTTACCTCTTTTACACCCCTTTAAGATTAGAGGGCCTCACTTGTCAAAGCATGTGCTATTTCACTGACTAGGTCCCACAATTGTTAGATTGCCTCCCACCTCTGGGGGGTTGGGGGCATTTTCATATCCTAAAAACATGACCTCACAACGGCGAGTACTCGCCTTTTTAGAAAATAGGCCGTACAGACCATTAAATAATTATCAGTGTTCTGGAGTGGGGTGGTAGGGGACGTTGATTTCTTGCGTTCCCACCTGGCGCGTAATTGTTTCCTCCTGGGCCTGGGTGTGGCCGGTCCGGTACGAGTGAAAGACCTGATTGGTCAGTCCTTGACAAAAGTCCGGGGTTCCAATGGTTTGTCCCCGAGGCTCCGAATTAATGTTTGTGAAGAAGGTTCCGTCTAAAGACGCTCGGGTTGAATGCGGCTTAGCCGGGAAACGTATTTCCGGGCCCCCCGTCGCCTCAGTCTCCAAGTCTAGGCTCACAACAGTACATCCTACAGCGAGCTTTCCCTCAGTAACAACCTCCTGGTCCCTCCAGTCACACAGATCTCTGCGTCGGGGTTTTCTTCCCCCCATCGCACAAATCACTGTTACTCTCTGACTAGCGGGTGAGGTGAAATTGTACCGCCCCGGGGCAAGGTGGAATCAAATTTACTAGGGTTTGGTTCAAGATAATTTGAACTAACACCACAGACATGAAGCCCCGTCTAGAAGATCAACACACAATCAATCAAAGATCAATACCAATCTTTTTAATAAAAAAGCAAAAAGACCAAGGGTATGAAAACCTACCAGCATCACAACCCCTATCAAAATCAAAACGATGACAAAAGTCGACGAAGTAATCAAATTTTGAATCAATTTTTTTAAATGTTTTTCCGGAGGGGTGTGATTTGGTCGTTGGAGATTTCTCTATGCGGGCATCAATTCTCCCGTTTATAACTCTCTTATATGGGGCATTTTTTTTGATTATATCTTTTAATTCGGACTCTCGAAACATGAGAAGGGTGCAAGTCTTTAACAAAGAATTCGTTTGTAATTTTCATAAAGCTCTTGTGTAAAAGGCCGACCATTTGGGGGAAATCATTAAGGGTTATCCAATCCATATCGCTTTGTGTAACGGCAGGGCCCTTTTGAAAATCGTTAAGGGTTATCCCAAACCTATCGCTCTTGCGTAAAAGGGAGGCCATTTTGAAACTCATTAAGGGTTATCCAATCCATATCGCTCTTGTGTAACTGGCCGACTATTTTGAAACTGATTAAGGGTTGCTTGACGCTTTTCTTTTGTGATGGCGGTTAAACCATCACAAAAACAATAAATTTCATCAAATCAAGAATAGCACTCAACACATGGTAGACCAGGTTTCTCGATGACGACGCCATAATCGTAGACCGAATCTTCTCCAGGGAATAGCAATATGTCGTCCTCGTTCGGGAATTCAGGGAGTATACCAAATTCAAGAACCAAAGTGAACAGCAAAGTCCAACTCGCAACCTTCTCGTGGTTTGGCCCTTGAGTAGGGAAGTTTTACTTACCCAGCAACATTTGAACCTCTGGCTGGCCGAAGATTTGAATCAAAGTATTACTTTCATCATAGTAAAATTAGACATGTCAGATAAGATAATAAGAAAAATAAAGAACAATGCCCATGTTCGAGCTTGGAAGTAAGGTTATGTAGGTCTATTAAATTACAAGGGAACCCAACTTTGTGCTATCACACTGCACCAACCATACAGAGTTACGCGAGTAACCCGCTTGAATTACCGCTGAAAGATTTCCTACCAGCGTAGCAACTTTCAATCGTTCACACACAGAAATTACCCGCGAAACTAGACCTACCTGCGTAATAACCTTGTAAAGTAAACGTAGTCTAAGCCCCACCGCGCAGTCGTTCTTGTCGCAGGTGGACGTGTTTTGTTGTCTCCGCTCTTCGTCACATTTGAACCTCTGGCTGGCCGAAGATTTGAATCAAAGTATTACTTTCATCATAGTAAAATTAGACATGTCAGATAAGATAATAAGAAAAATAAAGAACAATGCAGGGCCTACCATGTTCGAGCTTGGAAGTAAGGTTATGTAGGTCTATTAAATTACTAGGGTACCCAACTTTGTGCTATCACACTGCACCAACCATACAGAGTTACGCGAGTAACCCGCTTGAATTACCGCTGAAAGATTTCCTACCAGCGTAGCAACTTCAATCGTTCACACATAGGAAATTACCCGCGAAACTAGACCTACCTGCGTAATAACCTTGTAATGTAAACGTAGTCTAAGCCCCACCGCGCAGTCGTTCTTGTCGCAGGCGGACGTGTTTTGTTGTTGTCTCCGCTCTTCGGTCTGGTCTTTTCGGCCTCCACAATCCAAGTTGTTAGCTTCCAATTGCTGGTGAATGCGTTGTTTATGTGGCCTACCATAAATGACTTTAAGGTTACATTGGTGCGGATTTTGTGGGTACTGATAACTCAACTGTTGAGTGCCCTAAAACAACATTAACTAACTTAGTAACTAGGTAATTTTGTTTTAACACTACTCACGTTCATCGATTTATTGTTGAGCCGTGTAGTCATTATAATCCAGCTGGATAGTCGCTTGGCGGGCTCGAGCAGCATCGAGTTTCCGCTTCGCTCAATTGTTGAATTGTGCCATGTTGCTCAATGTAGTTCATTCCTGCAACGGTATATTTAGTCCAAAATTTAACATTTCAAAGATGCCTAAATGCTTATACAAGGTCACACAATCTTGCTGGATATATATATAAATAATTATCTGTCATGTTAACTAAGAATCGTGACACGTCTCTACCGCTACAAATTATTTTTCACCACATAATTTAAACATCATAATCATCATTGACATCATTTCCCACACATGACAACCATTCAGTATTAGCAAGTTAAAAATTTGATAATGGTTCTTATTAATATCAATACCATGCATTAAACGGTGAAAACGTGGAAATGTAATTGTAGGGGTAAAATTTCCCCCAGCCACAACCCTCCCGTAACTATTTTTGAACTTGAAAGGGGAGGGAGGGCCATCAAAGTCCAACTCGCAACCTTCTCGTAGTTTGGCCCGTGAGTTAAGGAGTTTCACTCCCTCAAACTATTGGCGAGCTCTGGGTCGTCGTCGGGGAACTTTCCTCCATATATTCATTATAACATTCATTATAACTTCATATATTACTCACAACCAATAAATTACACACTTAAAAGCACATGTGCCACTGTCATCAACACGATTTGAAAAATGTCAATGCACTTGGCGTGCAGCTTCGATATGACCTCGCCGCCCCGCACCTTTTGACTACTATGTGCAAGCACACAGCAGGGCGGAGAGGCAGCCTCGCGCCCTCGCCACGCAGTCGGTCTGTTGTTCTTGTCCCAGGCGGACGTGTTTTGTCCGCGCTCTTCGCTCTGGTCTCATTGGGCCCCCTCAGTACATGGAGTTAGCTTCTGTTGCTCTGTCTGTGTTGCTTGTTCAAGTCTTTGCTGTGTCCTTGTTCTCATTCATCATTCCGTTTAATGTTTGTTCATTTCAGTAGGTTGTCTATTCTGTTCAGGCTGGAAGGTTTAGTTCTCTCTTTATTCTGTCTTGCTTCATCATCTCAGTGTTGTACTCCGTCTGATCCGTCCGTGCAGCCTGAGGAGTTGATGTTCAGAAAGTGCTAGGTTCTGTTCAATGTGAGATTAGAGCCTTGACACGGTTTGTGTGCTGTGCTTTTTTCCGCTCTTAGTTCCGCTCTTGTTAGGCCTCCACAGCACATGGCGTTGGCTTCTGTTTCTGCTGAATGTGTTCAGCTATACGTCTGTTATCTTTTAGACCAGGAGCCAGACCCTGTAGAATTTTTTTTTCGCTCACCCCACTGAACATCTCAATCTGACTTGACTACGTGTTAGTATGCACCTTACAAAACATCTCCAGGTAGTATGTCACTTCGAATTGTGGTATACGTTTTTTTTTAGAGGCCATTTTGTTTTGAATGTGCAATCATTGAAACGCTTACTCACTACTGTCTTTAATTTACACAACTCGGACTCGGTTAACCGATTTTTAATTTATTAAATACCGATTTGTAGGTGACTGTATGCTTTACCATTAAAAACAACATTTTTAATAAACATATGATTTCATAGCTTAAAATTGCAGACACCGGCAAAAATAGTGTAAATAATTTTACAAAAATGTGATTCAAGCATAAATTCACAAATTATTTTGGTCAGTTAGCGCTATGTTTTTATACATTATTAGGATTTATAAAACTAGCTCATGTACAACATATATAAAAAATACGGATTATTGCACGTTTGAGTATATAAGCGTTGAAGGCTGAGCATTTTCAATGGATTGTACGCTATTTAACTATGATTTTCATTTAACTTCATTTTGTCATTGCTCGTAAAGAATAACATTTTTAAAGTAGTTCCAACAAGCAATACATGCAAATGGTAAAAAATGGTAAAATTGAATGATATTAAAGATTTTTGCAGATAGTCGATTTTTATGGAATTTTCAGTTTCAAAAGTGGAAAAAGTGGAAAAGTGCGATTTTTACGTGACAAATTTATTTGCTGGCACTTATATTCTTGGAAGGTATAATTTAGAAGTTTTTGAAGGTTCTCTGAAAACTTAATATAATTCGGAGTAGCCGTTTGTCCTGGATAGCAAAGAAATTAACGACGACATGTTCAAATAATCAAAAACGTCCGAGGAAATGGTGCAACAATAGTTCATTGGAGGTCACAAGCATAAAATTTGTGAAAAGGTACTTTATGACCTAATGATCAATAATTGATATGGTCACATTGAAGATTTACTCCATTAACTCACTGGAGGTCAAAAAATTAAAATCTTCATATAAACAATTACTTTAAAAATATTATTTTTGGAATCTGTTTTATCCACATTATTAATTAATCATGTAATTATTCACAAAAGTTTTAAATTTTTTTAAAAAAATATTTTTTACGAAATTGGAAACTTTTTGTGAATTTTGTAAAAAATATTTTTTCCAAATTTGAATTTTTTGTGAATAATTCCATGATAAACCAACAATGAGGATTAAACAGATTCCAAAAATATATTTTTTACATTAAAATTGTTTTATATGAAGATTTTAGTTTTTTGACCTCCAGTGAGTTAAGGGAGTAAAATCTTCAATGTGACCATATCAATTATTGATCATTAGGTCATAAAGTACCTTTATCACAAATATTTTATGCTTGTGACCTCCAATGAACTATTGTTGCACCATTTCCTCGGACGTTTTTGATAATTTGAACATGTCGTCGTTAATTTCTTTGCTATCCAGGACAAACGGCTACTCCGAATTATATTAAGTTTTCAGAGAACCTTCAAAAACTTCTAAATTATACCTTCCAAGAATAAGTGCCAGCAAATAAATTTGTCACGTAAAAATCGCACTTTTCCACTTTTTCCACTTTTGAAACTGAAATTCCATAAAATCGACTATTCTGCAAAAATCTTTAAATCGCATTTTAATATCATTCAATTTTACCATTTGCATGTATTGCTTGTTGGAACTACTTTAAAAATGTTATTCTTTACGAGCAAGTGACAAATGAAGTTAAATGAAAATCATAGTTAAATAGCGTACAATCCATTGAAAATGCTCAGCCTTCAACGCTTATATACTCAAACGTGCAATAATCCGTATTTTTTATATATGTTGTACGTGAGCTAGTTTTATAAATCCTAGTAATGTATAAAAACATAGCGCTAACTGACCAAAATAATTTGTGAATTTATGTTTGAATCACATTTTTTGTAAAATTATTTACACTATTTTTGCCGTGTCTGCAATTTTTAGCTATGAATCATATGTTTATTAAAAATGATTGTATTTAATAGGTAAAGCATACAGTCACCTACAAATCGGTATTTAATAAATTAAAATCGGTTAACCGAGTCCCGAGTTGTGTAATTTAAAGACAGTAGGTGAGTAAGCGTTTCAATGATTGCACATTCAAAAACAAAATGGCCTCTAAAAAAAAAAAAAGTATACCACAATTCGAAGTGACATACTACCTGGAGATGTTTTGTAAGGTGCATACTAACACGTGGTCAAGTCAGATTTGAGATGTTAAGTGGGGTGAGCCAATTTCGTAATATCGCTCCTACAGGAATTAGCTCCTGGTCTATTTGTAAGAAAGTCTGTTCCGTCCACACTGAAAGGTTTTGTTGCTAATCAGTAAAGTGTTTGTGATCTATGTGTTGTTCTTATATTCTGTCCGCACAAGTTGTGCAGTTAATGTTTGGTCGGTGTTAGCTTCTATTCAGTGCTTGGGCCTGGCCAGCTGGCCCTATCCTATAGATGTACTCACAACCAATTAATTACGCACCTGTTAAAACTATTTATTTCAAACTTCTCATCCTTCTCACTTTTATCATCAACCACTTCACTATCCTCACATTAGTCGTCCTCTCCCTTTGATTATATCCTCTACAACTACACTCTCATTCTTATTTTGTCTCACCTTGATATTGTTCTGGGCCATCAAAGTCCAACTCGCAACTTTCTCGTGGTTTGGCCCGTGAGTAGGGGACTTTCACTCCCAAAAACTAATGGCGAGCTCTGGGTCGTCGTGGGGGAACTTTCCCCTTCCCTTTGACTACCTCCCCGACAGCGACGACAATAACAACACGGACGGATAATGACACAGACGAAGACGACCACGACGTGGGGGAACCCCTGCCCTCCCTATATGCTTGTGGCTGGTTCTGACTAGCACAGGCCTGTCCACCCCGCGTCTCCCCTTACGTTTCTCCTCTTGGAAAGAAGTATACATGGTGATAACTCACAGTTATAGAAATTGTTTTATCTTGGAGGCGCGAATAATCTTAGCTGTTAAAGAACTACTTATTACTAAAACTACTTATACTAATACTTACCATGGGCCTACAAATTCCAACTCGACACCTTCTCGCGGTTTGGCCCGTGAATAGGGGAGTTTCACTCCCTGAAACTAATGGCGAGTTCTGGGTCGTCATCGGGGAACCCCTTCCCTTTGACTACCTCTCCGACGGCGACGACAAAGACAACACGGACGGATGATGACACAGACGGAGACGACCACGACGTGGGGGAACCCCTGCCCTCCCCATATGCTTGTGGCTGGTTCTGACCAGCACAGGCCTATCCATCCCTCGTCCCTCCGCGTCATCCCTTACGTCCCTCCCTTCGTCTTGATTAGCCAAGTTGCATAAATATGAGACGTAATGCAATATCCAATCAATCAATCAATACCAACCATCATGACCCGAAAGTGTAAGTTGAGTGAAGTCAACTTACTACGTTAGCCTTACGTTGCGCTACATTGCATGGATGGGAGGCATGACCACGTACTTATTGTCAATGTGCGGATGACATACACAGGTACTGATACAAATCCCTTAGTTATTTATATCCAACTACCTTGATGGCTGCACTGGGCCCTTGTAACTGGATGATGTTGGTGATGATAACTACTTCCAGTTCTTTGGTCATGACGCAGTTGTTAGGCTTTGATGTTTTAATAGTGTTATTCGAATTAACGATGAAATCCTGGTAGTTCTTGCCACGTATTCCTCCGTATAAACGGCCGGTGGAGAATAGGTTTTTCTATTTAAATTTCTTGTTACTTTTTGATTCAATGTTTCTACCGGGCGTATGTGATTAACCTCAGTGTGCCTGTTGAAACAAAATAAATAAAAAGAATGTTCAAATCAGGAATAACACATATCGATGGGAACTTCGATTCTCCGCGCCGGGAACTGCACAAGCTAGAAGTACTTTTTTCGACACTTCTTACACACAAATGAGTCAATTAGTTCATCGTAGTTAACATCTTGCAATGAAGTACTTTTGATCGCAAAAATAGCTAAACTTGTTAAATGCACTTGGGAAATAGTAGATCTTAAGTAATTTTTTACCCTATTAAGAACGCTGAATGATCTTTCACCGGTGGCATTTGATATGGGTAAAGTTAAAAAAATTCGAAGTATTGTCTCTACATTTGGAAATGTAGTGCTCAACCCATCAACAATTAGTTTGTAAGCACAGTAGAGATTTTGTGAAACATTATCCAAGCTATTTGAAAAATGCAAGAAGTGTCGAATTTCATCCTTAAAAGCATGCGAATCTATGTCCTCGGAGTACATATCAAGTAATCGTTGTGTACCATCGCCTTTCATAACTTCGCCAATGTCTATGGCATAAAATAATTGGAATAAGTCGTAAATTGATTTCGTAGACTCCTGTCTGTGTTCCAATTGTACAACTAATACGTCTCAAACCGTGTTCACAGTTTCTACTATAAATTTTTGCTTTCCTTCTAAAACAGTTTCGTTGGCTTCTACAGCTTCATCAAAGAACGTTTTTCTTTTCCGTGAACGTTTCTTACTTCCATCTTCTGCAAGATTTTCACATCCAGTAAGAGAAACTGCATCTTTTTCAATAGACGGATAGTAATTTATTACTTCGATATAATTCTACAGCCGACATTAAATGGCCATTTTGCGACTGCAGTGATTTGCTTACAGCGTTCATTCTTTGTAATAAACAATTGAAATGTGTATGCCAAATCAAATTATTTGGCATCACCATGTAGCACAGGCTTCAGTTCGCAAGTCGAGGTCATTGTCTCCCTCGCTTACTTACCCTTCTATCTGTTTAAAACCCTTAGTGCCATCTCTCGGATTTGTCACACACTCAACTTTCAAGGTATCAAACGAGTCGGCACCATGAGCTTTAGGTACTTAGCAGAGATGAGTAATAATACAGCATTATATGTATTTTTTTATTTAATTCAACGCTTTCACAAATATTCAGAAAGTATTATTATTACTATATATATAAAATCATTTTTTATTTCGTGGGCCCCTTAGTCACACAGGGGCCCTACTCCTGCGACTACTGCGCGTACCTGTAAATCCGCCTCCGTGCTTCAACTTGTCACGCGATGAGAATATCGGAGCATCTGCTCAAAATAAGTTACATGAGCATCTTCTCCAGAGCATAAGGTAAAGGTTATTCATACAAAACTGAGCAGATGCTTATACTGTTACCTTATACTAGCTTATGCTTCATGCTCACACTCAAGAGCATCTACTCATGTTTTATTCATACGGCTCAATATTGCAAAACCAGATCGTTTTGCATGCCTTGGAAACCCGATCTCCCCATTTCGATGTTTTTAAGATCGAACGTTAGACTATTTACAATGGGGATTACTTCGCTTATAGTTATTGAAGCCGAACTAATGGCCAAAGTTGCCTTCTTGAATACCTCCAGTATTCTGACAATGGCGTCTATTTGTTGCCATTGAGTGGAGGATATCTCGACTGGTAGGTTGAGCTTAGTGGCACATATAGTACAGGCCAGTTAGACAATTTTTGGCAAAACCCAGACATTTAATGTTCCTCAAATATTATTGCTGGAATATGTTCAGGGGATGTCCCTGATCAAAAAACTCAAGTTCCCAAAAAATCCCACTTGGGGAAAATCCGCCATCTTGAAAAAACTCCGCCATGTTGTATTTCGCAGATTGTTTGCTCTAACAGGTGATCTAAGTGACGAAATGACTTGATTTTTTTCTTGTTATTATTTGCAACCCTTATTGAAAGAAATTATTAATTGTCAAGGAAAAAATCCGCCATCTTGAAAAAAATTCCACCATTTTAAATTTTTGGTTTTTCTGCTATTATAGCAGGCGATTTAAGTGACCTAAAGACATAACATTATGTCCTCTGTTATTATTTACAACCCCTATTGATAGAAATAATTAAATTTCATCTGCCTTTCTTCATAATAACCAGAATTTATACTATATTGCAAATCATTGCCACAAAAATAACAACCAGCAAGTTCAATGTTATTTTTGCAGTTAAAAGTTTCCAACCAAGAAATGTTCCAATTAAAAAGTTATTGTGAGTATCAAGTAGTTTCAATTAAAAGTTTCATAGAACATCACTTACTTAGTGGTTTCCCAGTTCCCTTGAATTCACCATCATACAGCAGTCACCGTTGTTCCATCGAAATGTCGTTCCAAGAGTTTTATAGAAAAATAACTAACTGCTGTTCCAAAAACATTTTTATCGCGTTCCTTGTAGTATTAGGTAAATTATTAACCCTCTCTCCCCCCCCCCCCTCCCCACCCATTTGTCCTTGAAATTAATTTAGCCGACGTCGCCTCTTAACTGGCGACATAAGACTCTTGCCATCATTATCATTTTCTCTGTCACACTTAGTTACGATTGGCTCCTGGCGGCTTTACTCATGGCCGGGGACTTTCTGAAGCGACCCTTGCCAAATGGGTGCATTCAATTTGCCAGCATCGACAAAGGTTATAGATCTTTTGGAAGAGTTCTGTGGAGTCATCCTAGCCACATCCGAACAGCACGTCGAGATGCGCATGTCCCGTCAAAGACGAGACACCAAGACACCACAAAGATGCAAGAGTGGCTACATCTCCACAGCCCCTTCCAGCGCGTCTCACCTCTGCTTGTGTCTCTTTCAAACGATGTGGTGGCAACAGACAAGTGTCAATTGCGACTGTGCTAGAGATGTGGAATTAAAGTCCATGAAGGCAATGGTTGGGAAACCGTTAAGTCAAATTTACCTGAAAATGCAAGCGAAGGTTACATTTATGGCAACCATATTTAATGGTATCCAGGTCCGCAATGGTGTAGTTCACATCACTCCTACGCAGCTCTTCCACCAAATGTTGTGCATATTCCGGACTGACGAGGAGCTTGCAGAGTACCTCACCTACGAACTGGCAGCAAGACAACCTACGGGGACGAATTCCACCCTTCCCTTCCACACAGATGGAGACGACCACGACGTGGGGGAACCCCTGCCCTCCCCTTATGCTTGTGGCTGGTTTTGACCAGCACAGGCCTGTCCACCCATTGTCGTCATCCCTTACGTCCCTCCCTTCGACTCGATTAGCCAAGTTGCATTAATATGAGACGTTAAGCAATATCCAATCAATCAATCAATCAACCTCGTCTTGACCTCGGAGATCGTGTATTTTCAGCATCATTTGCAGGTGGCTCATTGTCTAGGTCAAAAGCAATGTCATTGTTGTTGAACAATATTTTATTACTGATGGTATCGCAATTAATGGGCCATGTGCCACTGTTAGAAAATCATCCGATGATTTTTTGTGGTGAGAATGCCTTTAGCCACGCCGGTTTCAATAATTTGCAGAAATCATACCGGCTCAGCGACTTTCTTTTGTTTTTTCTAGAAAGTTCCACACATTCTTCAGCAAAAGCCTTTTTAAAGGCCCAAACACACCAACATCAAGTGCTTGGTACAGGTGTGTCTGTGCGGCGGAAAACATAAGAAATGAACATTATTTTCTCGTGCCAAAATAATTGCTTCACGGCCCATGTGTGACGAAAGTCCGTCGAGTAAGAGCAGCACAGGCCGCTTAGGGGTAATACTGTGGATAAATTTTACAAACCATTCGTAAAACAATTCTGTGTCATTGTATCTTTTAGGGGATGTTACAAAAAAGGTGCCTTCTGGTAGACCAAACATGACATCCTCGTTCAAACGACCCCCTTAAAAAATAACCATAGGCGGCAGGAGAATTGTACCGGAAGCATTGCAGGTTGCTATAACTGACATTCTCACTACGCTCACAACACACTTGCTGCCAACAGGGGATATTATTTTGGCACCCTTGTTAACGATCGTCAGTCCGGACTCGTCTACATTAAATATTTCATTGCCTGTCACACCCAGATCATTGACGAGAGTTTCGTATTTGTTAAAAAACTTATTATTTTACTTCCACGGTTGACATATTGGTCCTCGCTACAGAGAGATGCTCCGTCTTTCTTCCAAATTCCTTCCTAATAAGTTTAAGAGCCTACCTAGGCCACATTTGTGAAACTAACTAACCATAAAAGATTTTCAACACTACGCCACACACACCACGAAGAAAAAGAAACTTGTTAGCGCCGGCTCAGCCTTTGATGTGTTCCTAGATTCTATCGCGTCAAAAATCATGTCTATAGGTACATCCTCTGTCGCGGAACGTGTTCAGGCGCGAAAGGTATGCCCGTACATGCAGTGGCGCGCTGAACCCTTGAATCGAACAGGAGCAAGCCCCCTTTTACAGGACCCACCCACCCACCCTCACAAATGAACACATGAATGGTGGGTCTGGGGGGTAGCCCCCCAGGTAACATGCGGGTCCGGGGCGCATAGCCCCGGAAAAATTTTCAATTCTTAGGGTGTGTTTGGTGCGTTTTAACGAGTTTTAAGCACTAGAAAATACCTTTTTGGTAACAGAATACAAACCCATTACATGCAAGAAAAAACAAAATTCATCAGTCCTCCAAGACGTTTTCATTGTTCTTAATTTTCACGCCCCATACAACATGCGGGTCCGGGGTGCATAGCCCCGGAAAAATTTTCAATTTTTAGGGTGTGTTTGGTGCGTTTTAACGAGTTTTAAGCACTAGAAAATACCTTTTTGGTAATAGAATACAAACCCATTACATGCAAGAAAAAAACAAAATTCATCAGTCCTCCAAGACGTTTTCATTGTTCTTAATTTTCACGCCCCATACAACATGCGGGTCCGGGGTGCATAGCCCCGGAAAAATTTTCAATTTTTAGGGTGTGTTTGGTGCGTTTTAACGAGTTTTAAGCACTAGAAAATACCTTTTTGGTAATAGAATACAAACCATTACATGCAAGAAAAAAACAAAATTCATCAGTCCTCCAAGACGTTTTCATTGTTCTTAATTTTCACGCCCCATACAACATGCGGGTCCGGGGTGCATAGCCCCAGAAAAATTTTCAATTTTTAGGGTGTGTTTGGTGCGTTTTTTAACGAGTTTTAATCACTAGAAAATACCTTTTATGGTAACAGAATACAAACCCATTACATGCAAGAAAAAAACAAAATTCATCAGTCCTCCAAGACGTTTTCATTGTTCTTAATTTTCACGACCCCTGGCTGGTCTGGTCCCCGTTTTGCACTTAGAAATTTGATCGATAGATAGGTTTGATTTCATTTGATTTGTTTAAACAGATTATATTATGAAAACGTCCTAAAAGAAAAACTGGGACAATTACCCGTCCCGGGGTGTTTTTTTCTAAGGACAGCAGGACAGGTGCCTGAATTCCAGGATTATTAATATGGAAGGTAGAAGTCTAGATTCTAGAAGATAACAATTCAGTAGCATTCCCCTCCAACATAGAGAAATGAAATATTTTAATTGAAGAAACGTATGTAAAATACCAAGTCAAATTTAATTCCTTGTTCAAAATCAAATCATATCTAACCTCTTACATTTAAGATACATCGTTATATGATGACACAAAATACAGAAAACATCATTTAAAGATTTAAAGAGCCAACGAACCCGTTGGCTGAACCATGGTCGTTTTTATGTGATTTATTTTAACAGCTGTTTATATAATGAATAATAAACTTTATCAGACCTGTGGTATTGTTGGTACTTGATATGGTAGAAGATAACAATTCAGTAATGTTACTCTCCAACATAGAGGAATGAAATATTTTTTAATTGAATTAATCATGTGCAATATCAAGTCAAATTGAATTCTAACTACAAGATCAAACCACCCAATCTTTTAATATTTTAGATACATCGATAAAATATGAAACAAAATAAAGAACACATTTAAACAGGCGAACGACTTGTTGCTTTTGTTACGACACGTCGACAAATGTGAGGTGACACAACATCAACGGGGACCACCCACTGAAGGAACTTCGAAGTGAACTAGTAAAACTTTTGTTCTCAATAATATATTTTTTAAATATAGGTTTATTTACCTAAAAAAAAGGGGGTTTCATTGATTGGAAGAGCGTAGCGAGCGAAGCGAAGATTCCATTTCACTTCACTGGAGTGGAGAAAAAAATCCGGAATGTTTTTTTTTTTTTTTTTTCTGTATTTTTGTGTGTTTGTCAGCACGATTCCGGCTAAACCGATACTCCAATTGCGATGAAATTTTCTGGAGGCCTTCGAAATCTCTGAACTTAGAACTGCCACGTTTTTGAGCGCAATCTTAAAATTGTTTCACATGAAAATCGCAATTTTACGATTTTACGATTTCTAGAACTTATAACTCATTCACAAGTTTTTGGAAAACCCTTCGGAAAACAACTATGTAGATATAGTTTATTATTAATTGTTTACAATGTCCTAAATATGATGAGGTAAATGAAGTATGAAATCCGGGGACCCACCCACTAACCCCCTTTAGGACCAGGAGCAATTGCTCCTGGTCTTATATGGTCAGCGCGCCAATGCCGGTACATCAAATCAAATCAAATCAAATCAAATTTTATTTTCTTACTTACAGTTTACAGTTTACAGACATGTACATAGCACAGAACATTAAGTTATTAGTAAGAAAGAAAAGCCCAACTAAGACTAATGTCTTGTGTTTGGGCTGTGTTAGAAAATAGTTACTTATACTACATGGCCGCCATAATACAATACAGTGAGTAATACAATATAATAAGTAGATGAGGAAAGAAAGTACAGGTTTATGATAGGAACATTTCACCTAATTCTATATACATTTTCTCTTAATTTTAAAATAATATGAAATATAAAATATAAAATATAAAGTATATAATATAAAATATCAGACATTAACTTAGAAATAAAGTTATAATATAATTTATTCCACTCAAATCAAATTTATGTCAACTGTGACCTAAAACTAATTCTAAAACTAATTCTAAAACTAATACTGCTACTACTAAGTTACTACTACTACTACTACTACTACTAATTCTAATTTCTATATTGTGTAGCTATATGTTTTTCTATTTAGGTTACGTACTTCCACACTTTTTGAATATGTTATTCATTGCAATTAGGTCTTCCAAATGTTGTCTGTCATGCTCTAGTAGCCAGGTTTTAATTTTTGTTTTAAATTTAATAAGGCTGTTTTCATTTCGAATATTTGTAGGTAAAGAGTTAAAAATTCTTGGTGCTAAAAAACTCAGAATGGTTTTGGCCGGTAGTTGAGTTTTTTCTGGGTATGTTCAGAATTTTTCCACAGAGATTACGGGTTGAGTAGTGAGGGTGGTCAATGTTTTTGTATGTGTACTGTTTGGGGTTTTTGAATATATGTATTAGCACCGTTTTTTGTATATAGTTGCCTAAGATCTAAGATATTAAGGGTAGTGTATAATAAATTACTAGGGAAGGTCATTGGTTGATGTAAGATAACTTTGAGGATTCTCTTTTGTGCTATAAGAATCTTCTCCAGATGAGTTATTTTACCACCTCCCCAACCAATAATTCCATATTGTAGAGTAGTTTGAACAAGTGCAAGGTAGATTGTGCGAATTAAATGATTAGTTAGAATGTTTCGTAGTCTGTAAAAGATATATGTCATTTGGCTTAGTTTATTTGCAATGTTTTTGGAGTGAATATCCCATCTAAGATGACAATCAATGAGAATACCAAGGTATTTGGTGTTGTTTTCCTCTCTTGATTTGGGTACACAAACCGTCAGGTTGGGTACTACAAGATGCATGATGTCTTTTTACACTCATATCTAGATCAGGTTGAGTTTTACATTTTAAGGATACTGGTAAGTAAATTGTTTTCTTTATTAAGAGTAAGATAGTTTGTGTTTAACCAGGAGTATACACTCTGCATCACTAGATTAGCGAGGTTAAAGGCTTGTTCCCAGTTAGAGCCAGTCACGATAATAACTGTGTCATCAGCATAAGTTATTATCTTTATGTTGGAGTATAAGTCACATAATCCATTTATGTAAATAATAAAGAGAATCGGTCCTAGTACTGTGCCTTGTGGAACTCCACAAGTTATTATTTTGCTATCGCTAAGTGTATTTCCAATTTTCACAAATTGATTCCTGTTTGTGAGATAGTTTTGAAATAACTGGAGCGGAGTCCCGCGAATGCCAGCATTTTCCATTTTATGAATCAGTTTACTATGATTTACAGTGTCGAATGCCTTTGCTAGGTCTAGGAAAATAGCTAAGGCTTTCTTGCCATCGTCAAGGGCCGAGTATAGATTTTTGGTTAGTTCATGTATAGCATCATCTGTACATTTATTTTCCCTAAATCCAAATTGGTTAGGGGAAATAAGGTTATGTTTTTCTAAATAGTTTACCAATCTTGTTTTTAGACATTTTTCAAATACTTTGGCTAGATTAGAGATCAATGATATAGGTCTGTAGTTTTCAGTCATTGTAGGATTTTTAGCTTTATATACTGGAACAATTATGGCAGTTTTCAGGTTTTCTGGAAATTCACCAGTTTCTAGTGCCAGATTAAAAATAAATGACAGGGGTTGTACAATGAGATGGCTAATTCCTTTTTTGTGTTTTTGCTGTGACACCATCTAAGCCTGGTGCTGAGTTTGTCCTTGGATTATTGATGTTGTCTAATATCTCCTCATTGGATATTGGAGATAAGAAGATAGAAGATGTTGGTCTGTTAATTTTCTTTATTATTGGTATTGGTAAAGAAACTCTGTTAGTGTTAATATTAATAGGCCTAGGCCTACCTTGGTTATTGATCACATTGTTTTCCTTTATGGTGCTAGCGAGATTAGGTCCTACATTAGTGAAGTATTCTACAAATGTATTAGCAATTAACTTAGGGTTGTCTTCAGTCTTATATATTTTATCATCAATATTTATTTTCTTTAATTAGATTAGAGCTTTTGCATTTGCGATTTATTATTTCATTTATAGTTGTCCATACTTTCTGTGGGTTGTTATTGGCAGTCTCAATTTTTTTCTTGTAGTAATCATTTTTGGTACATTGTATCAAAGAGGAAAGATAATATTTCTGTATAGTTTATATTTTGTTTTTAATGTGTTTAGTTCCGCTGTATTATGTCCATCTTTATTCTTACTAAGTTTGTTTATTTTAAGGTGTAACGCATCTCGTTTCCGAATTGATGTTATTATCCCTTGAGTTATCCATGGCTTGATTTTGCGGAGTTTAGAGTTGGGTTTTATGACTTATTTGTTGTTACTCTACTGATGTGGAGATTCAGTTCTTGCATAAAACAGTCCATAGCGTTTGTAGCATTATTCTGTTTGTACACATCTAGCCACTTCTCCTCTTCTAAGTTTACTTTAAGTGAGGTTATGTCAATAGTTTTAGTTTCTTTTATAGGAGTAGCCACCTGCGGGGTGTCTGTCGAGTTTGAAAATAGTGCAATAGCCGTTAAGAAGTGGTCAGTTATTGCAGTTTTTAAAACACCCGATACTATATTGCATTTGTTAGGGTTAGTTGACTTAACAAAGATATGGTCAATGCAAGAAGTTGAGGTAGGGGTTATTCTAGTAGGTGTTTCTATACATGGAATGAAACCGTGTGAGTACATGCAGGTTAAATATTGGGCTCGATATGGAGTTTGACTATCTTCGTTGTCCGCTAATATATTTATATTTATGTCCTCCAATAATAATGTGGTGCTGTAGTCGAGGAGCGTTGTCCAGAAAAGTTTCTATGTTAGATATAAATTGCTTTGGGTCCATTGACGGTGATCTATATATTGCCGTTACCATACATTTTTCGTTGTTAAATAAGAAGGTAATGTTTGCCGTGTTTGCATTTAGTGTTATGGGATTGTCTATGGTTACCTTGACATTGGCTAGGTTTGTGCTCATATAAAGAGCGATGCCATCAGCTTTTGAGTGTCGTGAGTCTACATGATGAAATGTATAATCAGGGATTATAAATGGTTCTTTTCTTTGAAGCTGAGTTTCCGTCAGTATAATTATGTCAAACTTATATTCTAGATTATTTAATACCACACACAATTCATCGAAATGCTTTCCTATACTTCTAATATTAAGCTGCATGACTTTGAGTCCCGGAACTAAACTTTTGTCATTATTTTGAAAAGCTTGATTTAGTTCTAGGGGTTTGTTACAAATAAAAGGGGTAATATTGTCATGTATTAGGGTTGGGACCCTAACACATGTGTCTACTCAACCGGGAAGATGTCACAATCATGCATGACGTCAATTACTCGATCGCACCGGATGCTACCCAGGTCAACGGCTGAGAATTGTTCAACTTAGGAAGCGGCCTAGACCCTATCTCAGCGTTTACTCGGGCTATTTCTCAATAAACACGAGCGTGGATTGTTCCAAGCAATGACCTGGGTTCTGTCGTCGTCAGTTATTTCGTCATGTAATTAGGCGATCCAAAAGTTGGACTCTGATCGGGAATTAACCCATAGACACGGGCCTCTGTCTGACCGGAGGGGGAGAGGGGAACTAGAGACAGCGCTCGCGGATTGGCCGAGAGCGTACCACGTGGGGGAGGAGTGCATCACGGAGGACCGACTGGACAGCGTCACGGAAGACGGTCGGGGAGTCAAACTAGCGCTGTAATTGAAGAAGGTTGAGTCAATGTCTACGTGATCAAACGAGACGTGAGTGAGCGTGGAACCCATATGGATTTAGCCATCTGAAGAGGCGAAGCGTAAGAAGACACCAGGAACCGTTCCAAGGACTACGAGGGAACCCTCGAACACCCATCCCGGATCCAGGACAGCCCAGCAGTCCACCTTTCCACTCAGAGTCCAGGGGAACCAATCAGTAAGTCACTATGTCACTAAATAATCAGTCAGGCTTGTAATCAAGGGGATAACTGAACCACGTTCCACCAGGGATTAATGCAGGAACTATTACCAAAGTAAGTCAGTAATAGGTTTGTTTACTCATCTCAAATACAGATGCTCTCTTACGTTGAAACCATGGCTTGTCAATGTGTGAACCCCAATCCCAAAACACCCACCTAATACCCATCAAACATCGGTTCCGGTCAATGATTAGCTAACTAGGTCAAGAGTAACCATACGCCCCCACTAAAACACTCATTTGGTGAACACCACCCTCAGCCAAAGGGCCTAACTAGCTAAGCATGACATGGTGGAGGTATCGCCGGCTTATGTGCACTTTATGTACTGTGTACAAGTGGGTTTAAGGTGGGTTTTTGTGGGTTTTGATGGTTAGACGTTTGTTACGTGCGTAAGAAGCTGCGCAATAACGTGGGTTCTTGCTGGTTCTCACGTAGTGGGTGGTGGTATGTGTTGGTTGTGCTGTTATGTACCGGTGGTACATAGAACATAAAGTTCGTGTTTGTGTGTTCGTTCTCAAGCGGTAGCTTGTAACGCGTTGATGTTGCAACGCTGTAGCTGGGGTCGGCGTCAGGTTGCGAGCTAGCGAGGCTGTTGTTGACAAACTGCAGGTGTTTATCGCGTCTGGCGGTAGCCGAGCTGTGCGATGTTAGTAGAATACTTTTTGGTGAGGGGGGGGGAGCTCGTACTCTGAATGAACGTTAAGAGTTGTACTGAAGTGTTCGATCGAGTGTTGAAATTACGTTTCGGTTTTACTGTCGCGCTTGTTGTGAATGGAATTGTTTCTCTTTTAGAATTATTAAATTTGTGGTTTTGTTGATGAGTGGGGAACCTAGTGACCGTGACTTCAGAGCTTGGTTGCGGCCCTTGAATGTTCCTAACAGGGGGGGGGTTAATCTGACGCCGCGGGAGAGGTGGGCTGCGTATGTTGCTGCTCAAAGGGCTCAGCGGGAGGAGTTATTAGTGGAGGGGGCTGGTCACGTATCGTTGGTGGATGAGCAAGGGGGTGGTAGCTCTAATAGTGAGGGACCGATTAGTTCCGATAGTGGTAGCTCGGCTAGTTCACAGTCTACTAGGTACCGAACGGTGGATTCTCTTGCTGCTGAGGATAGTCAGGGTAGTCCACACTCCGCTGAGAATAGCCCTGTTAGTTCTCCTGCTGCTAGAGGTAATTCGGTAGTTTCTCATTCTGGGTTGGTGAGTCAGGGTACTCGGCACTCCGCTGAGGGTAGCCCCGTTGCTTCTCTTGCTAACGGGGGTAGTTTAGTTGAGCCCCTTGGGGTTGGGGGTAGTACGGGTGCTCCTCGCTCTACTGAGGGTAGTCCAGTCAACACGGATAGCCTGGGGTCTCCCGCTAGGGGGGATAGTCATTTTCCTCTTGGGCCTGTTGAGGGGACGTTTGGTGGTATTCCTCTGTGTTCTCCCGTTGGGGTCGGGGGCGGTGGTTGCCCATTTTCACCTTTTAGTAGGAGGGGTGATCCTGCGCCGGTGTTGCCGATTAGTGAAGCTGCGGTATCTGAGTCAGGCCAGTCGGGTTTCGCTGGCGACGAGACAATGGGGGGGGCCAGGATGCCGGGTACGTTTGACGAGGCAAAGGATGATGCTAACAAATGGATTGATGATTATGATAAGGCTGCTTCGAACAATAAGTGGTCTGAAGCAACAAAGGTGGACAGTTTGTCGTTGTACTTGGGGAGTACACAATATGAGTGGTATTTGTCGATTACTAATCGTTACTTGTTGGCGCCGGTTGATAGTGATTTCGTTCGCCCTGCGCTTGAATGGCAGCAGGTCAAGGCTCACTTCATTAGCACGTTTGGGGTTAAGAGGGATGAAACCGAGGATAACTTGGCGATGTTTGGGCGGAAGCAGCAGGTAGGGGAGAAAGGGGCGGCTTATGTATACAAGAAGGATAATTTGTGTTCTAGGTGCAACCCAAGTATGCCTATCCAGGATAGATTGCGGTATATTGTGCAGGGTTTACAACCCTTGGTGAGGGAGAAGGTAGGCGAATCGTCGCGGTATAGATCTGTGGATGAGTTGTTGAGGGAGCTCGACAGCTAGTTAGCTAACTAGGTCAAGAGTAACCATACGCCCCCACTAAAACACTCATTTGGTGAACACCACCCTCAGCCAAAGGGCCTAACTAGCTAAGCATGACAATATTTGACAAATAGTCATTGAAGTTGAGGTTTTGTATATCTATTCTATCCATGGTTAATCTGCTTTGTTAGGGTTGTAGGTGAGTTAGGTTTGGTTGAGTTTCCTAGGGTTGGCTTGTTTCTTGTTGTTGGCTGGTGTTGTCGCTTCTGTTGGGTGATTTTGGTATGTCGGATGGTGAATTGATTCTTATTGTTTTAGTAGTCTCGTCCTTTCGGATGAAAATCCTTCCGTTCTTCACCCAAGCATATTTATAACCTAGATTCTTGGTGTTACGAGCCATCCAGAAAAGGTTTTTGTTCGTTGCCGTTAGGTGTTCGTTAATAAAGATTTTATTATTACAGTTCTTGAAACCTATGCTGGCCGCGATCACGTAACGCGTTTCCTTTTTGAGCTCCATAATACGGTCTCGAGTTTGCCTAGAGAAAAGCTTCGCAATTATTGGAGGGGGTGATTTTGGGGAGGCAGCACTGGCCTTGCCTCGGTGACAGTATTCGATTTCGTTTGCTCCACAGAAATCACCAAGTCCCAGTTTTTGTATTGTCAGGCTGACCAGTTCATAGGTGTCTTCGCCTCTGGTGGTTGGGATACCAGTGATTTCGAGGTTGAAGCTCTTCAAATGTTGTTCTAGATCATTTACTTTGCTTGTAAGTGCATCATTTTTCTGTTTAAGTAGCAGGTTATTTTCTTTGCACTTATCTAGCTCACCTACTAATCCCTCGATTTTCCTGGTTTGAATTTTGTTTTCTCGTAGGAGCTCGTCATGCGTTCTTGCCTGGTATTCTAAAGATTTCGTGATATCTCTGAGAGTGCCCAGGATATCAGTTATTGCCTTAGTAATGGTATGCAGGCCTAGCTCTGGCTTTGTACTCACGTTTTTTATTCGGTTTTGTATTTGAACCGTTTGGTCCAGGATGCTATTAAGCTCCAGGCTGGAGACTAGCTCATCTGGTGGAGAGTGTAGGCCTAGGCCTAGGCTTACGCCTAGGCCTGTAGGCCTGGGTCCGTCGTCCGTCGTCCGTCCACTAGGTACATCCTCACTGTTCGACATTCTCGACATAGGGGTATGTCCGTACACGAATTACACGAGATCTCAAAAGAGCAACACCGCTCTGCCGGGCGCCTTAAAAACATAAACATGCCTGTCTTGTCCTTGTGACAGCTGACAGCATTCAAAACGGCAGGCAGTGCAAAAGTCTCAAGTCAGACTTCGCGATTATTTATATGCGCCATGCGTCCTGCACTTGCGTCTCTAGTCGTGGTTGCTGCGTTGTACTGTTGACAACTCTGGTCATTGAACCGCGCGTAGTGTTTCTCGTGTTTACAAACGGCCCACTTGCCGTCGTCCATGCATCGCTCCGTCTCTCTCTTGTCCTCGGCTCATCCCTCGCACATCGCCCGGTCCGATCACCTGGCGCATCGTTCTGCGCAGCCAGCTGATGGTGCACTCGTCTCCTCGCGCGTACTCTGTCGCGACCTACTCTGCGGTCCAGGGTTCGTTCCAGTTCCTGTCTACCCTATGACTTCTAGCCACTGTACAATATCCTCTGCGCTTACTCGC
>JAMZAV010006726.1:0-34589 GCA_024449915.1 Sweltsa coloradensis | reverse complement strand
AACCCCCCCGGGGCCCGCCCCCCATCCTTACGGGTCCACTCCCCTTCGTCTCCTTCCCGATTAGCCTAGTTGCATAAATATGAGACGTAAAGCAATATCAAATCTGAGCGGAATATCTCCAGCATTTCCATTTACTGAAGGCGCTGGGTCAGCAATTTACGGGACGCTCAGCACACTGCTGACGGCAGTTAACGGAACGGATACAGTAAAGCTGGCTACTGGTTCAGTACGTCCAGCAGTTAATGGAACGCGACCCATAGGAGACCCGGATGCAGTCGAGTAAGGGCTAGATTTAAAAAAAAAATCCGTTTGTGTTAAAATAGCCTAGGCCTAGATGTTTATAAATATCAGGCCCTACTCACTCTGTAGCACTTTGCTCCATAAGCATCACTTTTGTGCGCGGTGGCCCAGTCCCCATAACCACTTCTGAAATACATTCGACCGTTTCGCAAAAATCTCGTTCAGCTCGGAAATAAGACAAGGTTATGTAGGCCTATGTATACTAGATTGTAATTAATTTGTTTATCTCAATACATGAACCAGCCTGGGCCTATGAAAAAGTAGATAACATACGTTTGATAGGAACAATTTTCCTAGCTCGCCCGGATTTGTTGTTATTGTCTTCTCTTTTTTTGTAGCTCCTTTCCAGAGTTTTCCACTTATTTTTGCACTGTTCAGCAGTGTAGGAGTGGTTGTGTGAGTTCAGCTCAGTTGCCAATGGTATACACATTTTCTCTTGGCTCCGTATTTTCCTATCAGAAACCTTCTTGCGATATTGGGGGTACAAGGTTTTTAGTAATTTCGATGCACTGTCCCCCCAATATGCTTCGTTTCCATCCAAGGAAGCCTGATCAGCATAGGCATACTACTACTAGCATTCATTTCTGACTCTTCAGAGTTCATTTGTAACTTTAAGTCATATTCTTTTGAATAACCTGCTGGTACAAAGCGTCCCATCAGGTATTTACTCTGATATCGATCAAGTCTGTGGGTATAATTATATTTGAAGAATCTGCAAAAGAAAAAGTTTAGCTTATTAGTGTAATAATTTGAATTAAATCAAGCCTAGGCCTAGTCCAACAGGATGTGGCCTCATACGAAAGTAGTTAAACGTAGTAAAGTTATAGGTCTAGGCCTAGTAGAGCTTTTTCTATTGTACATAATACATAGGCCTACATATTAGGCTTTTACTTTTAGAATGCAACTGGTCTGATACCGGATGCCACAGTAGCCCTAATGTTTTTACTTGATCATCATTGTCGAATTGAAGAGGTAGCTGGGATTCACGCTAATCTGCTGGAATCGCTGCGAGGAGAGCGGGATGGTTGGCACACCACTTGCGTAGGGGGAATCCTCCACTGTTGAGCAAATCGATCATCTGGGCTTGGAGTTCGAGTGCTTCCTCGACCGTGTCTTGACCAGTGAGCAAATCATCTATGTACATATCACGTCGCACGATTTCTGCTGCTTTGGGAAAGCGGTGTTCTTTGTCGTCTGCCAGTTTGTGGAGACATCTTGTTGCCAGAAAAGGTGCTGAGGCGGTTCCATATGGGACAGTTGTCAGTTGGAATTCTTGAGGAGAACGATCTCTATTTAGTCCCCAGAGTATGCGTTGTAGATCGTAATCAATAGCATTTATATTGATTTGCCTGTACATCTTTGCGATATCTACAGTAAAGACGAATTGATGAAGGCGAAATCTCAATACAATGCTCAAAAGATCCTGTTGTATTGTAGGACCGACAAGGAGCATGTCATTCAGTGACATACCGTTACTTGTTTTTGCAGAGGCATCAAATACTACCCTGACCTTTGTAAATTCCAACTCGACACCTTCTCGCGGTTTGGCCCGTGAATAGGGGAGTTTCACTCCCTGAAACTAATGGCGAGCTCTGGGTCGTCGTGGGGGAACCCCTTCCCTTTGACTACCTCCCCGACGGCGACGACAATGACAACACAGACGGATGATGACACAGACGGAGACGACCACGACGTGGGGGAACCCTTGCCCTCCCCATACGCTTGTGGCTGGTTCTGACCAGCACAGGCCTGTCCACCCCTTGTCCCCCGCGTCATCCCTTACGTCCCTCCCTTCGTCTTGATTAGCCAAGTTGCATAAATATGAGACGTAAAGCAATATCCAATATCCAATTGACTCCTTAAAGACAGGGTGATGTGGCAGATAGTATGTCGGTGATGAAGTTTCAACTGGGCGTCTGACGACTTGCATGTGCCGAGGTTCTCGTACTCGTCCATGAATGACTTGTACTCTGCATCCAGATGAGGGTGTCTGTTGAGGCGTCTCTCGATCTGTTGCAGTCTTTTACTGGCTGTCGGGTGCGATTCACCAAGCTCCGTTGGGTCCCGTTTGAGGGGAAGGCGCACAATAAAGCGACCTGTAATGTCCCGGACAGTGTTTTCCACAAAGTGCCTTTCACAGAGCTTTTCTTCATTCGTTCTGATGATTGGCTTATCGATCTCTTCGATCTCCCAGCCACGCGCTGCACTTGGACTGTTGTAAAGGGACGGTCGTCATACGTACAAAGAAGCTTGCCGTGGACAAACGTTCAGAGTTCTTCACTGCGACGCCATGCGTCCAGACAATATCCACCCAAGTTTGGTGTCTGGAGAAACAGGATAGTTGCCGCGTCTCGCGTTCTTTGCTCAGGGAGCAACAGATCAAAGATATTTCCGCACCGATGAGTAAAGTCAATCTTTCCGGCGTGAGAAGTAGGGTCGCCAGTTAATATCCGATGGCAGACCCAAGTATCATGCTTGATAAGTGTTGCTGGAGTGTTTCCAGTTATTCGTGGCAACACTGAGCTACTGATTGTTGGCATTTGTATTGACCACTAGTAGATTGAAGCTCGATGTGTGACGCAGTACTTGGTTTACGACGTAGCATCATTACTCCGTGTATGGTGAACCGATTGTGATGTTTCTTTAAACGAAAGCCGCTGGATTAAGATGATCGGAAATGAAGTGCGCTTGAGATCCTGAGTCAGGAGGCTCTGCAAGGTGCAGTATAACCACAGCGTCGCGCACCCTTACCAGGAACGTTGGAGAGAAGTAACTGCAAGTGTGACTGTACCTTCATGGAAACAATAACTGTTTGTTGCCTGACTATTAGCCGCTGGCCCACCTCCCCCCTATTTCCGTCATCATTGGACGTAGTTCGTGAGAGTGGGTTGCAATGTACGTCTGAGTGCTTTCAGATTCCCATGTGCCGGTACGTGCAGGAGAGTGTGATGATTTTCGCGTCACAACTTTTGCAGTTTGTAGATTGGAATACATACTGTAATAGCTCCGTCTTCGAGACAATTTTTTTTTTCTTTTTTTCTCTTTTCTCATGAAATAATGTATGCTCATAATGTGGCATATGTAATGTATTTGCATTAGACGTGCGGTCCATGCCAAACCCATCCCTAAAAGAGCCTCCGATGCAATCGCTGGTATATTGGTAACGCTTTTACCTAATACTGTGGTGACAGTGGTGTTCCCCAAATGTCTTTATGGTTCCAGGAATATTGTGTTTGCCTGCCTCGATTATAAAAACACCACGAGCGTGATCCCGGTGCGACCAGTTTTTGGTGCTGTGAGTTTCCATCGGTTGATGTGTGTGATGTAATGTGGAAACACAGCTTCTTCATGTTCTAGAACATCATCGCCAGGTTATTCCTTGTAGCACTCGAGAGTACTTAGGCACATTTTTATGGTTGTTTGCCTTCAAATACATATGATGCCTCCCTAACAATGTATATACCCTTGGCTCTGCATCAGTGACTAGTTACGCAATGCAGTACCTAAACGTTTAGAAACATGGTCTCCAACACTTCTTCTTTTTCCAGACAACTAACATCTGGACCGCTAGACTCTCTTTCGACCAAGTGATTGAATGTATTTGAATCCCCGTCAGAGAGCAACGCTTGTTGTAACGGAACCCATATGCTCGGAACGCTTCCACAAGATATCGGCCAGCATGGACTTCCATAGCTGGTGAAGAAGCCATTGTAGTTTTGTTGTCAAACTTTATGCGTTCCTCTGCCAGGTTGCATACTCTGGAGATTTAGGGCTAAATTTTTCTTTTGCAATTCACAAGAATGGGCAGTTATTTAAGACCATAACGTAGTAGTCAATAAGTAACCGCGTCAAGAGATCCACTACGCCACCCAAGCCATACAAGGAAGTAAACCCGGAGTTTATGACAAGAACCATCGTAACTTACTCCGGATGGCCAAGACGCGTGGTCCGAGGTATCAGTGGATCAATAACCAAGTAGGTCCGTCCTCACTTCAGCCCTAGCATATTCAAGGAAACTGCACATGTACGAAACTAATTGTGAACCTCCTTAGAAGGCTTGAAAACGATGCACTGCACATAGAGTAATGATTCATGACGCTACCAAAATTGTTCGATAGCGGAATAACCCTACCTATTGTGTAATGGACTGCGTCACTCGTTGATGATATCAACGACGGCCTTGACGAGTCGACTTGCTTGGGGAACTCGCTTTGATGTGTACGACGAACCATTATTTTCACCAGACATGAACGACAACGTAGAACCATGTTATTGAAAACCCACTTGAACGGCTTATTCCACAAGAAGCTTAGCTTGTTAAGAATATGTGCAACAAACACTGCGACACAAGATTGTTCACATACAATGTCTGAAATAGGTACTTTGATACACTGTCAGGTGAGCTGTGATAGCCAGCAATTGACGCAGGACAATGGCAGAGAGTCATAAATTAGTTTGATTCTTTCGATTTTTCTTCAGGCAAATCAGTAGGATCATTCATTTCGGAGTGTCATGTTTTTTTTTTTTTTTTTCTTTTTTTTTTATTTTTTTTTTCTTTTTTTTTTTATTTTAGTTTTTTTTTTTTTTCTTTCTTTTTTTTGTTTTCTCCCAAGTTGACTGTGGGTGTAGGTAGGCCTACATTACGTCTGGACTTGAACTGCCTTGTAGGCCTAAGTCTAGGCAAGTTCTCGTAGCTTTCGTATTCCGGACGTCCACTACTGTGTGCATTGATGATCGACTAGCCTAAGCCCATAGAAGAGTAGAGCATCCAGCTTCCAAAGAATCATTGTTTATTAGACAAGTGCGCTTAATTACCTCGGCGCTAGGCCAAGTCCTAAAAGGAAGGGTTTTTGCCGAAGTTGACTATTGGCAATAGTGAATCAACTAACCTCATTGAAGTAGGAGAACGCGAAGTAGGCATAGTACTACTAGTCCCAGTAGTCACATTTAGCTTATTCCATTTGCTAAAAGCCTCGTTCCTGTTTGCAACTCTTATTTCGTTCAAGATACGGAATTTGATTTTATCAATTCTATTTTTTTACCCCATGGCTGTTGTTTTGCGTTAGAAATTAACACAGGAATGCGAGAATAGTAAACAAAAACTAAATTCCAAAAAACAAACAACACAGCGTGCATATTTCATGAAGCCTGGATAATATCTACATTCGACTTTAAGACTTTCGATGTCAACAGCCACTTAGATTTATAAACAAACGTAGTGTCATCTAGTTGTCTATACAATCAACCATCACAGCTGGAAGAGGGAAATTCAAACATGTTTTTGCCGTAAAAACTGCGAAAGCGTTGCAAGAACGCTTGAGTTACGATTTCCTGAGCGGAAAAGGGGCGGGGTGCACACACGCAGAATGAAGATAGTATTATGTTGGTCCTAAAGGAATTTTGGGAAGCAACAAGACCAGTATTATTGAAATTCACGACAGAATAAGCAAATTGATCATGCAAAACAAAATTTGTGAATTTTTCTAATCTTTTCGACTGGTTTCAGACAGTGTCCTCCCTTGGTAACCCATCTGTTGACAACAATTTGCTGTTCATTCTACAAAAAAAATACGATTCCTAATCATTGGCAAACAATATGCACAACCCCCAAATGACATCGCTTCACACGCTAAATGGACTGTGTTTACATCGGCGAAAAGATATGAGGACGCTCCATAGGAGTCTAGATCATGCAATTATACTTCATCTCGTTAACGGAACACGAGGTTACAAAATTATATCAGAACTTAAAATCAAACTGTTGATGTGCCAATAACTAACTAACTTAAAAAACAAGAGATCTTTTGGTTATTGATGAATGGATGCAAAGGGGTGTTTCGACAATATTCTTACCAGCCTCGACACTATCTTGCCTCGTGCTCCATTCCTCTCGCCGTGGCGCACAGCCCTATCTCCTGGGTCTGGTACCCGCTGAAGCGCTATCTCTATACCCCTGTATATTTCTCATGTTTTTAAGATTCTTGTTCCTACTCATTGAAATACGTGATGCCTTCTAACTGTTGAATGAGTGATTATCAAATATATGTATTTTTGTACCTGTAATGGTAAGAATGAGCCCTTGAGAAGATAACATACCTTTGCTGCGAGGGAGACAGCAATTAAGCGGTAGCTGGCGGAGCAGCGTTTAGTGGCAAGCAAACAAGAATAAACTTTTTTAATACTTGTCTGGTCTTCTTGAAACAATGAAACAGTAATAATTCTTGTTTTCTTAAATTAATAATAGACCTTATCCCGGTCTCGTGCTACTTTCTCTCCTCCCGCACTTACTCGACTACCTCGACCTCCAGACGTCTCGCTAGAAGAGACCATTATTCATATTCATATTATTTCAGGTGGGACTAGCCACAAGTCAACCGTGAATTTCTGTGTTGCTAGGGGAGTGTTAGCCAAACCAACTTATGACTCAAGCCTCTTAGTGTATTTAATTTTACGTCTTGAGTAGGCAGAATCGTATTCATGTTCTGGCTGCACCAGCTGACCCTTTTTGACAATACACTGATCATTTATATTTTAAGCCAGCCTCTTTGGCTGTAAAATATACTATCATGTTGGTAGCCTGGTTATTACCTGAGTGCTATCCGGATTGCGCTTTAATTTGTACGTAATTCCGCTGCGCTTTTTCCCGACCTTTCACCAGCAACGTTCCTCAATGTCGTTGCAACACTTGACTTTTATTCTAGCCATAGGCACAACTGAAAGTTGAAAGTTCGCCACTGAAAATAGTATTTTAATTTATTCGCCACGATTATCAGTGGCTTTCCACCTTGCGAATTGAATTTTATGTGGTCAATGTTGCTCTGCGATATCATTCAATCAACGTCCAATTTGCAACTTTCTCGTGGTTTGGCCCGTCGATTAGGGGAGTTCTTCTCCCTGAAAGTAATGGCCGAGATCCTGGTCGTCGTCGGGGAACTTTCCCTTTTCCTTGGACTACCGTCACGACGCGACGACAATGACAACACGCGGATGATGACACAGAGAGACGACACCGACGTGGGGGAAAACCCCCCCCCCCCCCCAACACACCCCCCCCACTGCCCTCCCAATAGCTTGTAGCTGGTTCTGACCAGCACAGAGCCTGCCACCCCTTGTCCCCCCGCATCATCCCTACGTCCCCCCCTTGGTCCGCATTAGGCAAGTTGACATAAATATGCAGGCGTTCGGGCAATATCCATAACTAAATTTACAAATCAATCATAAAACGTTTCACATCATGCCATGCAATTATTAGGATCAGTCATGACGTATAGAATAACAACCAAAATTTCACTCTGGGAAATTAAAATGTCACGCATGAACCAATAATTGTATTCCTCGATATTTCTCATCTCCCGAGACATTCTACAGCAATATTTTTTAGTCTCGGCTGTTATTTTTATCCTGCATCCGTTTTGCAACATAATCACTTTATAATCATTATTACTTTAAATGTTTTCGCGTCTGAGGATGAGAACTGAAGGCGTATCCAAAGTACAACTAGAGAAAATCTCGGCCAGGAGGACGCGCGCATGTAGTGGCCGGCCACAGGGGTGTCTTTTACAACCATAGCCTACGTGAATGTGCCGTCATCACCCAATATTGGTCGGTAATAATCTTGTGTTGTTTTCCCCGATGAGAAGTTCGTCGTGCAAACAAGCATCTAAAGAGTGGCAGCCAGGTAACTCAATTCACCATCAACTCTTTTAAGGGACTAGAAATATCCACATTATAAAATTGACTTAGACCTAAACAATGTCGAATTCAGATAAAAAAGCTTAAACAAAATTTAGGAAGCTGGAAATTTTGTGCTTAATATGATGAATTAAGTAGATGTGTGCATAAGTCCTACCATGATCCATTATAAATATTTACATGAACGCTGATGGACTATGATAAGGACCTACTAACAGTTGTCGTTGTTGTGAACCCCTCACCGGAAGTGTATATTATAGTTTAACAAACTTTAAAGCAATGAACCTAACAAGAAACATATTACGATTTCATAGTTTTTGTCTGCCCAGAAACACCAGTCATGAATTAAAATGAGGTTTCTGTAGGAATTCCGTTCACTTGAATATGTATTTAGCAGCTAAGAAGTCACATAATTTTAGCGTCTTTTTGCAATAATTTTCACGTACACACACAAGACGTCGAATTGGAAACTTTTTCATGAATTTTAAATTCGAAAACCTCAACTGCCTGCCGCCTGGGCATAGAAAACGTCGCTTGTGCAATGTTGGGCACTGCGTACATTTTGCATATACTTGAAAGACATGCAGAAACTTCTCCGGCTTGTGCCGGTCCTTTCGCTTTGCATGTTAAGAATTATAAATCTTCTTGCCCTTGTCTTAAATGCAATTTTCTCAGTCAAAAGATTGTTTTCATTGTCACTTGCAGCCATTATCTTTTGTTGCTGCGAATCACAAACATGAGCAAGTGTCGATACGCGTGGTTACCCAAACTGTTACATAAAATCATGTTAAGACACTCCATAAGCAAGTACGAGACTTTGATTTCTTTCATGTTGTGAAACAATTGTCTGGTCTGAAATAATGCGTCGCTCCGTTCGGAATTACACATGACTGATTCCTCTAAGCGAAAACCCCGGTGGGGTTCATACATCGCCATCTGACTCCCTTGCGACTGATAGGAGACACGTTCCTGTCACCAGGCACTGAATCCCCGCGACACCATACAACGGACAGCACTGGTATACAATCGCCATACTGATCCCTTGCGATCGAAGGACACGCACTGTCGCCGGGACTGTATCCACGGGGCACCAACAAAAATAAAACGGACAACGCACTGTCAAAAATCGCCAATCATCCCTTGCGATACTGATAGGCGACACGCACTTGTCGCAGGACTGTATCCCCGGACACATAAAGTAGCCAAATTTATTAACGGTGTAATTTTAAGGTTCCAAACTAGCCTGCTTTCCCATCTTTCCATAATTTTTTCTCAACGCCACAAGATCATCTATCAACACCGGGGTGGTATGAAGAACACCAGGAAATTTGACCAGATCGGCAACTACAGTAGCTCTCAATCGGAAAGAACCTGTTCAGACTCTTAACTTGCGTATCAACCTGTGACAGCAGCAAGCAAAGTGCTGCATAAACGACCCTTACCTCATAGTCTAGTTCCTTTACCTTAATTTTCTTGAAATTTTCGAAATTTTTTGATAAATTGAACCTAGCTCGGTCCGATGATAACAACACGCACGATATATCCTCACTGTACGACTTTAGCGACGAAGATAGATTACGTAACTCCTCGTGCGTGTTATGAAGCGCCCTGCCCATGTTTCCAGCATAAGCTTTCAACCCCTCCTCTGTATGATATAAATCCTCTGCGTCCTTATAAGTTAGACGTTACAACACTATTTCATGGCAGCCCCCAGGAATTCCAAACCACGTGTCCGCCTCCCTGCCCCCATAGAGACATTGTTGATTACATTTTGACCTGTCCTTGCGTCTAGCATGGAAAATTGCGACCCTTTCACTCCATCAAGATGAGAAAACAGGCGTAAAACGTCACAATCGTCTTCCTGGCTACTGTTACCTTGGCAAGCCGCGTCAACTACCCCCTCAGCATCAAAATCCGATGAATAAGTTGATGGTCACACCCCTCTGAACATTAAAGGTACAGAGCCTACATAATCAATGTTTCAACCGCCTCCTGCCAATAAACAACGGACATAATCTCCACCACAGGCTTGACACTATCTTGCTTCACGTGAACAAAAGGAGAAAATGCCGTATTCACCAGGGTGGGTAATCCAATTAATCCAAGCCAACCAACAACGAAGGCAAAGAAGAGACCTGACGATGAGCAACACCTTTCATGAACACGAACACCAACACGAACACCACCTCCAGACATCAACATGACTATCTGCAATGTGGATCAGTACTTACTCTCTACTACTACTTTTTTTAAAAACTTTTACCTACATTACATTTTTATTTGGGTTGTCAATTTTCTCCAGGTGAATATTCGCTTTCAGAAACGCCGAACATGTATCCATGATGAATTCCTTCTTGTCGTCTTTCGTCTTTTTTGCCTGTTGTAGCGTGTGTTCCAACGTATGCTGCCGTTTCTTGCCAGCCTCCAATTTTTTGTGTTTGTGCACGGCGCTTTCCTGACAGTGCTTGTCACATGAATCTTTTCGTTTCCAATCGATTTGTGCATTACATTACGAACACATCATAATTTATTTTTTCTTGTCTGTGATTATAAAACTATCGTTCATATATTCAATCTCTCTCAATCCCCGCGTCATCCCTTACGTCCCTCCTTTCGTCTCGATTAGCCAAGTTGCATAAGTATGAGACGTTAAGCAATATCCAATCAAACCTTGTTTATTACATGAAAAATATTTTAAAAAAATGTCATTGTTATAAATTGACATAAAGCACTGTTGGAATGTGCAACAAAGCATCATTTTATTATTGTTGAATCATACTATGAAAACTTTGAGAGTTCCATGTCAAATTCTTTCAAATTCATTATTTATTGATTATTTATTTGAAAGCACTTGTTCCACAAATTTGTCTATTTACATGTTTTTGTTGCTAAATTGGAACACACATATATTTTGCAACTAAGAAACATATGCCCAGTAGGGCCTAAAGCTAAACTACTGCTAAAAATTTTCATAGAAAGAACAAACATCCTTTTCAAATAGTCTGCATATTACCCGGTACCGGTACATATTTACACGCATGGCCTACAAACATTGACTTCATACAGGCACAAAACTGTTTTGTTCTTCCCTTTATTTAGGTCTACCTAACTAAGTATCATATGCCTAGTAGGGCCTAAACTACTGCTAAAAATTTAAATAGAAAGGACAAACATCCTTCTCAAATAGTCTGCATATTACCCGGTACCGGTACATATTTACATGCAAGGCCTACAAAATTTACTTCATACAGGCACAAAATTGTTATTTTGTCCTTCCCTTCATTTAGTCTACCTAACTGGTATGAAACTTTTCAAACAGTTCTTGTTCTTGTTGAAACACAAGTTGACAGCACATTTGGAGCAAGACACAGGTAAAGCCCTTGCATGCAGGCATTTTACACCTATTTCTGGTAGCGTTCCATTTGGGCCAGTGATCCGTGGAGTCCTGTCGAAGTCGAACGTCTCTTGGTGGTTGTTCAGACGTCGGGCACCGTTTTGCTTTTTTTACAATCCTTTCTGATCTTCAGCACTAGGTCTCCCTCTCTTCTGCAGTTTCGCTCCGATGTTACACAAACAGGTAGCAAGCTCGATGCGGAATTGCTTTTGGTTCATTTCAGGCATAGATACTTCTAAATTACAGGCATATCTCTGGTGTTCTTCTTAGCTTCCTCCTTGTAAACAATCCACACAACGATCACAGTTGATATTCCGCATTTTTTGCACGTTTTCATCAGCATGTTTGCAGACGACACAGCCATATTCTCCTCCTCGTATCGCCCTGGCACGATCCAGAGGCGACTTCAAAGAGCCCTGAACGCCCTACGGAGATATTTTCACAAATGGAAAATTAAAGTCAATGAAGCCAAGACATCAGCAATTTTCTTCACGAAACGAAGACCGTACCCCAAACCGGAAGTAACAGTTAATGGCAATCCCATTGAGTGGTCTAGCTTCATAAAATATCTCGGAGTCTTTCTTGACTCGAAGTTAACATTTACTCACCATATAAACAGCAAAATAAACCAAGCCTACGCCTCCATGTCAAGCCTATACCCGCTTCTGAATAAAACCAGCAAGTTAAGCAAAACAAACAAACAGCTTCTCTACACCATGGTTATCCGACCGATCTTCACATATGCCGCCCCCGTATGGAGTTCCACGTGTACGTCAAACTTTAAAAAACTTCAAATTGTCCAAAATAAATGCCTGAGAATGGTAGGAAACATTCCAAAGTACACACCCATTTCAGTTATCCATGAGTTATTCCATTTGCCAACCATCTTCGACTTTGTTTTTAACCTAACCATAAACTTTTATAGTGCTTGTTATAACAATAGCTCAAATACTCTAATTTCAAACCTTGGTCAATACAGTTACCTTACTCTACCATATAGATATAAACATAAACTCCCCAAAGACATTTTATTATAAAAAAAAAATTGTGAAGTTCTCTACGAAACATTTTTTATCTCAGTGCTATTTGTTTTTTTTCTTATGTTTTTCACAGTGTCTTGCTGTGTTTTGAGTGCAAGAATAAGTGGGTTTTTTTTTGTTTCTATTTTTTCCCCAATGTACCACACTGCCCAACTCAACCTACATAACATTTATCTTTACTGTATTATTTGAAAGTTAAGAGTATGTGAATTAACTACTCAGGAATTTCTATATTTATTTATCAACTGCTTGTATCTATATTTAACCAATATGTCAATAAAGTATTATTTAAAAAAAAAAAAAAAACGATCACAGTCATGTCTAGCAAGTGATAAAACAGCCTGAAGTACCACTTACGGGATTTTAAACTTATCATATGGTGGCCTATATGGCTGTCCAACAGGTCTACACCTCCCATGTGTTTGTTGTATACCTTGACCACCGCTGGGCAGTTTACTTCGACGTACGTCCGATTTTTTCTATCATACCGTCTTACGTTGCTCACAGGTAATTCTACAAATGTAGCAAGGAAGTGAACACAACTGTTGTCCTTCCATACTAACCTACTCGCAGCCTTCCCATCAACTGTAGCAACATACTCATCGCACGTAACCCCTTGGGTTACGTAATTGCACTGCTTTAAAAATGCATTATTTTGGTTTCTTTCTACTTACATTATAATAAGCGATTGTTCCTCCCGGTGTTTTTTTCTGGCAAATTCGTTGATTATTGCGTCAGTTGCGAGTTTTCTAGTTTGCTTGCATTTGATGTTATCGAAAGTCCCTTTAAGCTTTCTTGTGTCATACTGCTTCTAAGATAGTTTATTAGTTTTTTTTTTTTTTTAAATTGAACGTTCAGCTGTGGCAACAGTGACAGGTATAGTTTAAAAAAGTAGATAGGCAGTGACGACGTCAGGGATATTCGATGTTATGGCATTGTTCTTAACTATCAAAAGTTCCGATAATTCTATAATCGATTTAGGATCACTTGGCGTTGTTAATTGGTTTCTAATAACACTTCAAAAACTTAACATCTGTGACAGAAAATCGTCGGTCAGGTCGTCTTTGTATAACGGTGGGTATGATTCGGCTGATTTGAATAATTTGTCATCAGTAGCACTCGTCAACTCTTTCACAGTTCGGGAATTAATCCTCTGAGCAACACTGTCCATTCCTTGAAAGCGGTTTTTCAGTTGGCTAGTAATAACATCGATGTTTGCGTTAACAACCGAAATCTTGAAGTTTCTCTCGGGATCTGACAGTCGTTGGTCTTCTAAGAGCTCGTCAGAACAATTCCTCGTTCGCCTCTGTTGGTTATTTTGAAAGTTTGGATTAATGCCCCAAGTTTGTGCAAGTGCATTTGCGGTAGCCTTTATGTGTCATCATATTGATTTCTGTAATAACAAAGCGTTCCTGAAGCCGTTTTTAATAAGCTACAAGCGTAGATCAAGTCCATACTTTTCGACTGCAAAATAAAAGATTGTATGACAACCATCATAACAAATTTGAACGCGCCAATTTTATCAAAATTGTTTTAGCTTCTTTTTTCTCTTCTTATTTTTTTGATCTGAGGATAATTTTAGAGAGCGCGATCATTACGTCTGTATATTGTCATGTTTAATGGTTTAAGTCCCTGGCTGAGGATGTATTAGCCTGAGTGACTGTAATTGGAGACGCAGCGTATCACCCTTAGGACCTACTCCATTATCATGGACCGAGACCCCGGGTTGGTGGGAACATTGATGAGGGAAACGTGAAGAGGATAGTGCATAATTAGAAACTTCTGTTCAAAAGAAGGGCCACTGTATTGAGATTTAGAAACAGCAATTCCTATTCTAACCATGGAGCAAACCTGTGCTTTAGGACAGTAGGAAGTTACGGCTAATGTGTATCGCAGGGATCGCAAACAAGCTGGTAACGTCAAATCTAAAAGAGGAGGGGGAGTTTTGACAGCTGTTAACATTGAACTCCAGTCCAAGCGACGTGAGGATCTTGAATCTGAGGATTGTGAAATAATCTGGGTTGAAGTAAAGTTGAATTCACACTCTAAACTTCTAGTTGGGTGTGTGTATCTGCCGCCACCTCCTTCTCTTGAACTAATAAGACAGGTTACACGCCTCCTTATCACGAGTGCAGTCCTGTCTTCGACCTATGGATAACTTACTTCTCTGTGGAGACTTCAACTTGCCTCAGATTTCATGGATATCTTATCAAGATAAAAACGCTGACCTCTATCCCGTCTCTGAAGGAAATTCTCAAGTAGTTACTGCGTTTTATGAAATTATTAGTGAGTTTAGCCTCAGCCAACAAAGTTCATTTCCTACCTGTAATAATAATTTCCTTGATCTCATCTTTGTTAATAATCCTGACTTAACAAGTATCTGTAGAGCTCACAGAACCTGCTGTTCTCACTGACCACCAAGTAATGTGCCCCGAGGACATTTGCACGTTGCAGAAAACACCTCGTCGTCTTTTATTTCAATCTGGAAAAAATTGGATAATTATGAACAGGCCTTTATCAACTAGGGTCTAGGTCTAGCCGGGCAGGAACACCTTCTGTAGCCCCTATGGACTACTAATAAATTTTCGATTAATTACCACACAGCATGATATTGCAGACGCACTTGGCGAATATTACGCCAGCGTATCAAGCTCGGACAATTACACCAAAAAATTCCCTTGCTTGAAGTTACAAGCAGAAAGAATCGATTTACAATTTTCCTCATTGGGTACAGAAACATAAAATAACCTTCCATTTTCAGATTGGGAATTTATGTCCACACTAAAACAATTAAAAAATTCTGCACCTGGCCCAGATTACATCCACAATGAGATGATAAAGCACCTGCCTCCATGTTGCATGTCAAATTCCAGGAGAGTGATCCATTTAACTATTGGATTAACCAATGTAAACACTTTTTCTGCTCGAACCCAAAAAAAAAACATCCTCGAGTATTAGTCGCTTAACCTCAGTTTTCAATAAGGACTCCATCTCTTCATCAACTACGATGGCTTTCAATGCAAACTTTGTGTTAATCAAACTTTTTAAACAATAGATGATAGAACCCCAGCGAGTCTTGACAGAAAGTTTTAGCGAGATAGACTTACCCTTTTTAGTGTTCTGAATGTTGGTAAACGTTGCCCGTAACACTTGAGAACTATTTACATCATTAACAATCGATTTACATTCGGTTTCAAGGTTTACAATGGATATGAGTTTAAGAATATCACCTATCAACAAGTTATGAATGTGGGCCACACATCCGTAAACTGATAAGTGTTTGAAATCATCGTCTTCAACAATTATCCTGCGTGCCTTCACCATTGCTGCAGCACTGTCAGTAACAACTGCAAGAAACTTGCTAGCACCACCATTTTCCTCCATGACAGTTTTCATCTGAGCGGCCATGTATTCGCCTGTATGTCGCTCGGCATCAGTGGTCAAAGTTTTTACAAAAAGTGGAGTGGGTGTGGTGTAACCTTTTGTCTGATATAAGACTTTTTAAAAGATTTTAAAATATTTGTTTCCGCCTTTTAAATTGTATATTGTTTTGAAATTAATTGCTTTTAATAATACCTTAATGATTCTTTTAAAATTTATAATTATTTTTGTCAAAACTTCTATGTGAATTTTATTTCAAACTCGCGCCAATGCCAGCCATGGGATGATATGCCACCGCAACCCAAACATTTAAGTCAACATTTGGTTGTGCTTGGTACCATTGCAACTCAGGCAGCTGATAGTGGACAAAACATTATTCTGATGTTCGAATATATTTCGGGGTAATTCCATAAGTCACACGAGGCCGCAAGTGCAAACCCTCCAACAACATAACGTCATCACCTACGCTAAATTTTGTGACTTGCAAATTTTCAACCAATAGAGTCAGGAAGGATATTTCTAGACAAAAGATCGCACTTTGGAAAAAACACTACTTCACTTCGACTTGGGACAGCTGGCGCGCGTTTGTGTGAGGGAGAGCTGGAGTTTTTCCTTTGTCCTCGGGGAGGACGCACCTACCTGGTGTTCGTCTACTTGCAGCCTACTTTGGATCTGGAATTGGGGTTTTTCCAACAAACGAGAGGCCTAGCCTGGCCCAACAATCACTGGTGTCATCTGATTCCACGGGCCCTACATATGGCCTACTTCGCCAGAAGTCGGGCAGCCGTTGGCACCTGAAACTAGCCTAGGCCCAGAGCCACCTTTAGGCCTACCAGGGCTACGTTTGGACTAAGAGCGAGTCTACTTCTTGGCCTAACTGGGGCAACTACATTGGAAAGCGTGATGCACGTAAACGTAACAGTGCATTTTAAAATTATTTTACGACTAATTTGCATGGGAAACGAAATCCAAGCATAGGCTATCATTGGTACCAAAAATTGACTTTAACAAAAGACTAGAATTGCTGAAATTCTTCAGAAAACGAAATTGAAAGTAGTAACCAATAACAATATCATTATTATAAAGGCATTTGACATTGTGTATTTTGTGTAATTTTGTGTAATTTGTGTAATTTATCTTGATTTTTGTGTTGAAAGCGGGACCATAAAAATTTGCCATAATGTTCTGAAAGGGGGAAATCTGGGACTAAACACTGTCCTCATTAAAGTCACTCAAACTTGCTGATCAAAAATTTGTAGTTATAATATTTAGAACCTTGGCTCCTGTTGGCACATCCATTATAATAATTCCTTGTTTTATCTTCATTTAATTAAAAATCAAAAGATAAGAGTTCTCGTGTCTCTATAACCGAGGGGGGCGCCCGGGCATAAACCCAGCCTGACTGAAGGAAGATCAGTAAATGTTTTAATTAATTAAATATTTTGTTTTTGTCATTGTTGTGTTTTTTTTGTTGTGGGGAGAGGGTGTTTTAGTTACATTCCCGCTGCCAACGTGTGGCACTTACTTGTTCACGCCCCCATTTATTTGTTTGAAAATAAAATTTTATAAAGGGAAATGCCAACGAGGAGAAGGTTAAATTTTGAGAGTGAAATCATACCATGTGAATTTTTACATGTACCACTGTGTCCTTTGCTGGTTGCAAGAGACTCGAACCCGTAACCTCCCTGGAAGTCCACTGGCAGACCATAACCTACAATCACAAACCTAGAACCAGTCCCAGTGCCTTAAACTACTTCTACGGTACTACGGGCATAACCAACAACACAGTGAGTCTAGCGAGTACCCTAAAGAAATGTTAACTTCACATGAAACAAGTAAAAAGGGATATGAGGAACGTGAGGCAGTTTTGCCAAAATAAATGCAACGTTTGATAAAGGATATGAGGACGTAAGCGGGTTTGCCAAAAATAAATGCAACGCTCGATAGAATAAGTGAGGAACGTAGAGCAAACAGAACCCGAGAATCAAAATTGAAAGCAGATGAAGTAGGTGTAAGAGAGTTTAAACAGAAATGATGTTAGCGTGTGATGATAAAAGTTGGTATTGGAAATGCTAAAGATATTGATGTTTCCGGGTTAATAATAATTAATAATAATGATATCGTTGAGTTAAACCCTTTAGAGTAAGATGCGGATAGTGAAGTGTGGCGAGATAGGGCTACAATAGACAGTTAGTGATGAGTTATAATGGGAGAAACCGATTAATAAAGTTGAATTTATTTGACGTAAGTGAAAAACGTAAGTGATAAAGTGATAAACAAAGTTAAAGTTATAGTGGAAGGACGTTGATAGTGAATCTAGGTAAAAGTGACTTTATGAGAGAAAAACGGAGAACCTAAAATTGAAAACGGAAGGGGAGAAGGTGAAACTTGTGTTAAAAAAATAATAAGTCAAGTGAGTGGAAATAAAAGAATTTTTAACCGATACATAAATAATCTTGTAGTTGACATAATGGAGTGAGAATCGAACCAGTGAAAATTTGAGTTATTGATATGAGAGATGAGGGGATTGAGCCTATTTATTGCGTAAAAAAAAATTTAAATAAAAACAAGCGTAACTTGAACTTAAAATAATTTTGGAGGATAATGGACTTTGTAAGACAGAGAGTAGATTTAAAATTGAGGAATGGTTGGGAAATTGAAAAACTTACTGAACTTAAGAGGAAGGAGTTTAAAATTAACCTTACAAAATCAAAAGTTTGAAGTGAAAAGGAAAAATTTAAAATAAATAATAAAAGTAAATGAAGAGTTATACAGTGTAAATAAAAGTAACAAAGCTAAATAAAAAAAACTAAACTAAAACTTGTTTTCATAAATTAAAATATGTACTTTAAACTAACACAAACCTAAACAACATTCATGAACAAACTTGACTAAGTGAGCCCAATTAAATTGGTATAAAATAAAATTGGAATTTAAATAATAACTTTGGAATTTGTTTTAATGTGGACTAAAAATAAAATAAATCTTGAACTTGAATGAATAGAGAACAGAAAGTGACAAGGAGCTTTGAGGGATTAAAACCTAACCAGTAGAAAACACAGTAGGTTTAAATTAATTACAAACATTTTAAACCTAATAGTTTATAAAATAAAGAGTATGGAATAGATTTCAACCACTGTTATAAAAATTTACCTTGTTGATTAAAATACATAAAACATGGAGCATATTTGGCCAGTCCACAGATGATAGACACTCTAGCTGCTAAAAGCAATAAAAATTAATGACTTTACTTAGATAAGATAAAAAATCTTCACGACTGCAATGAGACGTCCTAACAATTTTAATTAACAACTTTTAAAGGGACTTTATAGCACAACTTAAAGGGAACACTTCTAGTGCATCACACACAACTGGTTGTCACAAACTTGTGCATTGTCACACACAACTTGTTTTGGTGTCCAACATACCTACTATGTGTTGTCACACCCAACCAAAATATAACTACATTTTTATAACATTAAACTTTTTGAAGTTAAATTACTAATTTTTGAAGTATTTTACAAACTTTAAAAATAAACTTACTTTTTATACTAAAATAATTTAAACCTAGTTTAAATTTGTATAAAGTAGATTTTAAATTGTAGTGAAATGTTGAAACGTTGAAAGTGAACTTGGAACTCGAATTTGAATTAATTTAAATTGACAACCAAACTTATTTTATAAACTAAACTTAAATGTAATTTAAAACAGAAACTAAAATAAATTAGTAAAATTGAGAGCTTTCAGTAAATAAGTAAGGCTAGAGAGAAGTGAAACAGAAACAGTAGTGGAAGTGTTAGATGATAAATAAGAGGGTGAAGTTAAATACTAGATTGAAAGGTGGTCTCGAGTTAATGTTTAATAAAAATTAATATAATGTGGTAGTTAATTTTGAACGTAAGTGATGAATTGAATTGTAAGAAAGGGCAATTTGGTAACCTTCGAATTTTATGTGGTTGTTTTATGTGGTCTTTAGGAACGATGTTGGTTAAGTGAATTTTATGTGGGTGTAATATTAATGGTCACAGTGACATGTGGTTAAGTTGAATTTTATGTGGGTGTTTTATGTGGTCGTTGGAACGATGTTGGTTAAAGTTGAATTTTATGTGGGTGTTTTAAGTGGTCGTTAGACGATTTTGGTTAAGTTGAAGTTTTTGGTGCTAGGTGATGCGAATTTTTAAATTAAGTAAATTTTGAAGTGGAAATAATAGAAGTTATTAACTCGGAGTCACAATAATCTAGTTTTAACTTACTAAGTGATAGGACAGTGAAATGACAGCGAGAGAGGGATGTGAACTGAGAGTAGTGAATTTGAACTTGAATTGATGAATAAAACATAACTTGACAAAGTGGACATTGAACTATTCTATGAATAAACTTTTTGAACTTTTGCTGGAACTTTTGCAATTTTTGTTGAACAAACCTCATTTGAATTTAAAATTTAAAACTTAACGTGAATTATACGTTGAACTGTAAATGGAACGTGACCTTGAACTTGAACTGGGATGTGAACTATTGTGCTTTGAAAAATAATTTGGATTTTATAAAATCAACGGAACCTACTACTACGTGGATTGAATTTGAAATAATTTTGAACTGACGTTGTTTAAACTTAGGCCTAAAATTTTTTAATAAATCAAACTTGGATTTGACATGGGATTTAAAATAAAATAAATAAAAATTTGTTCGAGTAGCCGAAAATAAATAATACTTGACATATTTTGGATTTTGACCAAACCTTCGTGGAAATTTGACCGAAATTTTAAAATTTTATTTGAATATTTGAACAGTAATTTAAACTTGACTTGCGTACCTTGTTTTTGCAACCTTGTGTTTACCATATTTTTGGTTTTGACACATTTGGATTAGTAAATTTTAATAATATTTTAAAAATAATTAATTGACTTTTGGTGTTTTGGGATAGAGCCTAACATAAATTTATAATTTTTAAATCATACTGAACAGAAACTATTGAGGATGGGGGGATTGACTGTGGACGTTCAAATGTTTTTTCTATTTTATTTTGGCGGACTTATTGTTACAACAATAACAACTTTTCACATTTAATACAACCCCTTTACACTGACATGATTAGTGGTACAATTTTCACAGATTACTTACATAAGAGAGGAACCGTATTGGCTGAACCAAAAATTATCACCTTAAAATTAATCACCTTTTAGAAATCTGCATAATTAACTTGGGTTTTGTTGTCACGTGTAATATTAGTGACATGTATATTTTATACGCCTTTTTTAACAGTGCCTGTATAGGTTGTGTTGCGTTAATTTTATTTTTTTTATGGCTTTTAAGTATTTTAGCGAGATTTTTTTTGATCGATAAATACTTATAGAAAATTTCTGGTGCGTTTATACTTAGTTAAACATTTAAATTGGGAGGCTGTTAAAAAAGCGAGCGAGTGATTGGGAGAGGTTTAATAAATAAACCACAGTATAATTATTTGACAAAGCAAATGGGAACACTGTAGCGGAATTTTGGAATCAGTATTTTCTTACCGGGGTATTTGTGGATTTAATTCTTTTGTCAACGAAAACTTAGTACAGTGAGAAATGGGCATACCAATTAACAGATAAACTTTGAATTTAGTCGGGAAACATACGAACCTAGATTTAAATTTAATTTTAAGGCGAAGCGGGCGGTTTTCCATTGTAAGCCCGGGGGAACAGTAATTTAAGTTCTCATATTCATTTTCGTTCATCAAAATCATACCTTTGTTTTCTATTAGCTGATTTTTGTATTTTTTATTTACCTATTTTTAAAACAACAGCAATGCTGAATAATTTGAAAAATTTTCCATTGTGCAATTTAACAATTGAAAAATTTGAATTTATTTTTGACTTGATTTATCTCAACAGAGAATAATTTTGTGGACAATACAAAGTGAACCACGCGGTTAGATGGAAGGCTCTGGTAGACAAAGCTTCGGATATTTGATTGATAAATACTTGATCGATAATTAATTTTTTGCGACAGCACGTAGCTGAACTGAATAAACGTTTATAAATTGTTAATTTTTCTCGAGGGATGGGGTAGATACGACATTTTAGTTCAGTAAATAACTTGTTGTGTTGTTATGCTGTTATACTTGTATTCCTCAACCTCCTTTCTCTTTTCATGTCATTTTCCTGTATCTTTGTGGTGTCATTACCTAAATAACATTGTTTCTCTTAATTATTTTCATGCAACGTTGCAATATTTACTTCTATAAAAATCAATGCAAACATTGATAAAACTGTATTCACTACTGTAATTTTCTTTTAAAAACTAGATTGAAACTAAATATTATTTGCAACCAAGGGGTAATAACCCAACTCTCTTTTTATTCAAAACATAACCATGTTTGTGAATAAATAATACTATAAAACTATAATGTAAAATTTAAATTAAGAATTTAGTGAAAAACATTCAAAATTTTCACTACATTCAATTTTTTCTGCCTTCAGAGGGATATTGTAACCTTTGGTCTGATATAGACAATTAAAAGATATTTAAATAATTTGTTTCCCGCCTTTTAAATTGTAAAATTGTTTGATAATTAATTGTTTAAATAATAACATTAATATTTCTTTTAAAATGTATAATAATATTGTAAAACTTCTATGTGAATTTTCTATTTCAAACTGCGCCCCAATGCACCGCCATGTGGATGATATGCCACCGGGCCAAACCAACATTTAAGTGCAACTTTGGGTTGTGTTGGTACGCATTCCCAAACTCAGCGCTGATAGTGGACAAAACATTATTTCTGATGTGCGGAATTTATTTCGTGGGAATTTTCCATAAGGTCAACGTGCCGCAGTGCAAACGCCAACAACATACGTCATCACCTACGCCGTAAATTGTGACTTGCAAATTTTTCAACCATGGAGATCAGGAAGGATATTTCTAGAACAAGTCGCAAGCTTTGGAAAACACTGACTTCACTTTCGTCTTGGACACTGGCGCCGTTTGTTGAGGGAGGAGCTGGAGATTTTTCCTTTGCCCTCGGGGAGACGCACCTACCTGGGTGTTTCGGTCTACTTGCAGCCTACTTTTGGATCTGAATTGGGGTTTTCCAACTACAAAGGGGCCAAACCTAGGCCAACAAAACTGGTGTCATTTTGATCACTAGCCTACATAGGGCCTACTTCGCCAAAGTCGGGCACCGTTGGCACCTGAATACTAGCCTAGGCCTACCCAGAGCCTCCCTTTAGGCTACCCCAGGGCTACGTGTGGACTACAGACAAGTCTATTTTTTGGCCTAACTAGGGGCAACTACATTGGAAAGCGTGATCACGTAACGTAACAGTGCCTTATATTTTTTCACGACTAATTTGCATAGGAAACGAAAATCCAAGCATAGCTATCATTGTACAAAACATTGACTTTTAACAAAGACTAAAATTGCAAAAATTTCTTCAGAAAACGTTTTGAGAAGTAGTAACCCAAATAACCAATTCATTATTATAAAAGGCTTTTTTTGACATTGTGTAATTTTGGTAATTTTTGTGTAATTTGTGAAATTTATCTTGATTTTTGTGTTGAAAGCGGGAAAAAATTGCCATAAATGTTCGTAATTGCATCTGGGAAAAACACTTTTCCTCAAAAAAGTCCTCATGATTTGCTGATCATAAAATTTGTAGTTAAATATTTTAGCCCTTTGGTCCTGTTGGCACATCCTTATAATAATTCCTTGTTTTACTTCATTTAAATTTAAAAATCAAAAGATAAGAGTTCTCGTGTCTCTATACCGAGTGGCGCCCAGCATAAAACCCAGCCTGACTGAAGGAAGATCAGTATGTGTTAATTAATTTAAAATTTTTGTTTTTGTCATTGTTGTGTTTTATTTGTTTGTGGGGGTGATTTTAGTTACATTCCCGCTGCCAACGTGTGTAACTTTTTGGGTTCACGACCCCATTTTATTTTGTTTGAAAAAATTAAAATTTTATATAATGGATGCCAACGAGAGGAAGGTTATAATTTTGAATAAACCATACCATTTGAAATTGTACAGTACCACTGTGTCCCTTGCTGAGTTGAAAGGGAACTCGAACCCAGTAACCTGCCCTGGAAGTCCACTGGCAGACCATAACCTACAATCACATAACCTAGAACCAGTGCCAGTGCCTTCAACTACTTCTACAGGTACTACGGGCATTAACCAACAACACAGTGAGTCTAGCGAAGTAGGCCTAAAAGAAATGTTAATTTCACTTATAAAAACAATTTAAAAAAGGGATATGGGGAACGTGAGGCAGGTTTTGCCAAAATAAGTGCAACGTTTGATAAAGCGATATGAGGAACGTTAGAGCGGGTTTTGCCAAAAAAAATGAAACGCTCGATAGAATAAGTGAGGAACGTAGAGCAAACTAGAACGAGAATCAAAATTGAAAGCAGATGAAGTAGGTGTAGAGAGAGATGAAACAGAAATAGATGTTAAAGCGTGTGATGATAAAAATGTTGGGTTATTGGAGAATGCTAGAGATATTGATGTTTCCGGTTAAATAATAATAATAATAATAAATCGTTGAGTTAAACCTTAGAGTAAGTGATGCGGATAGTGAAAGTGTAGGGCGAGATAGGGCTAACAATATGACAGTTAGTGATGAAGTTGATAATGGGAGAAACCGAGTTAATAAAGTTGAATTTAGTTGTGACGTAAGTGAAAACGTAAGTGATAAAGTGATAAACAAAGTTAAAGTTGATAGTGGAAGTGACGTTGATAATGTGAATCTAGGTAAAAGTGACTTTGATATGAGAGAAAACGGAAAACCTAAAATGAAAACGGAAGGGGGAGAAGGTGAAACTTGTGTTAAAAAAAATTTAATAAAGTCAAGTGGAAGTGGAAATAAAAAAAATTTTAAACACCCGGAATACATAAATAATCTTGAAAGTTGACGAAAATGGAGTGAGAATCGAACCAGTGAGAAATGAGTTATTGATAGTGAGAGTTTGAGGGGATTGAGGCCTACTTATTGCGTAAACAAAATTTAAATAAAAACAAGCGTAACTGAACTTAAAATATTTTGGTCAGGATAAATTTGGGACTTTGTAAGCCCAGAGAGATAAGATTAAAATCAATGACAGATGGTTTGGGAAAATTAAAAAACTTACTGAACTATAACAAGAGAAGGGAGCGTTGGAAAAATAAGCCTTCAGCAAAAATCAGAAAGTTTGAGAGTGAAAAAGGGAAGAATTCTAAAATTAAAATAACATAACAGTAGATCGGTAAGGGGTTTAGGACACCCAGGTGTCAACACTAGGGTACACAAAGCCTAAATAAACAAAACATAAACTAAAACTTGCTTTTCATAAATTAAAAATATGTACTTTAAACTAACACAAACCTAATCAAAAACCCAATTCATGAACTAAACTTGACTTAAGTGAGACATATATAAATTGGTATAAAAAAAAATTGTGAATTTTAAAAAATAACTTTGAATTTATTTTTAATGTGGACTAAAAAAAAATAAATCTTGAATTTGAAACCAGAATGAATAGAGAACAGAAAGTGACAAGGAGTTTTGAGGGGATTAAACCTAACCATAGAAAAACACAGTAGGCTAAATTAAATTACAAACATTTTAAAACCTATATAGTTTATAAAAATAAAAGAATGATAGGAATATGGGATTTTCAACCAGCTGTTATAAACTTGCCCTTTGACTTAAAATAACATAAAAAATGGATGCATAGTGGCCAGCCTCCACAGATAGATATACACTCTAGCTGCTAAAAGCAATAAAAATTATAAATGACTTTACTTAGATAAGATAAAACAAATCTTCACTGACTGGCAATGAGTACAGTCACTAACAAATATTAATACACAACTTTTAAAGGGAAACATTTATAGCACAACTTAAAGAGGAACACTTCTAAGTGCATCACACACAACTTAGGTTGTCACACTAAACTTGTGCATTGTCACACACAACTTGTTTTGTCACACACATACCTACTATGTGTTGTCACACCCAACCAAAATATAACCTCACATTTTTAAAAACATTAAAACTTTTTGAAGTTAAAATTACCTAATATTGAATGTTTTTACAAACTTTAAAAATAACTTACTTTTTATACTAAAATAATTTAAACCTAGTTTGGACTTGTATAAAAGTAGTTTTTAAAAATTGTAGTTGAAATGTTGAAACGTTGAAAGTGAATTTGGGAACTCTGAAGTTAAAATTTAATTTAAAATTGACAACCAACTTATTTTATAAACTAAACTTAACATGTAAAATTTAAAAATAGAAACTAGAAATAAATAGTAAAATTGAGAGCTTTCAGTGAAATAAAAGTAAGGCTAGAGAGAAGTGAAACAGAAACAGATATTGGAGTGTTAGATGATGATAGGAGGGTGAAGTTAAATACTAGATTGAAAGGTGGTCTCGAGTTAATGTTTAATAATAATAATAATAATGTGGTAGTTAATGTGAACGTAAGTGATGAAGTTGAAGTTGATAATGTAAGTGGCGATGTTGGTTAAGTGAATTTTATGTAGGTGTTTTATGTGGTCGTTAGGAACGATTTTTGGTTAATGAATTTTATGTGGGTGTTTTATGTGGTCGTTGGGAAACGATGTTGGTTAAGTTGCTTTTATGTTGGTGTTTTAAGTGGTCGTTAGGAACGATGTTAGTAAAGTTGAATTTTTTGGGTGGTCTAGGTGATGCGAACTTAGAATTAAGTAAGTTGAAGTGGAAATAATAGAAGTTATTAACTCGGGAGTCACAATAATCTAGTGTTTAACGTTACCCAATATGAGTGATAGGACAGTGAGAGATGACAGCGAGAGATGAGATAGTAAAACTGAGAGATAGTGAATTTTGAACTTGAATTGATTGAATAAAACATAACTTGACAACGTGGAGACATTGAACTATTCTATGAATAAACTTCTTGAACTTTGCTTGGAACTTTTGCAATTTTTGTTGGGAACATAACCTCACTTTGAATTTAAAATTTAAAACTTAACGTGAATTTATACGTTGAACTGTAAATGGAACGTGACCTTGAACTTGAACTGGGATGTGAACTATTGTGCTTTTGAAAAATAATTTGGGAATTTTATAAAATCAGATGGGAACCTACTACTACGTGGATTGAATTTGAAATAATTTTGAACTGAACGTTGTTTAACTTAGGCCTACAACTATTTTTAATAAATTCAAACTTGGATTTGACATAGGATTTAAAATAAAATAAATAAAAATTTGTTCGAGTAAGCTCGATAATAAAATAATACTTGACATATTTCTGGATTTTGAACCAAACCTTCGTGGAATTTGACCCGAACAATTTTAAAAATTTATTTGAGATATTTGAACAGTGAATTTAAACTTGAACTTGACGTTACCTTGTTTTTGCAACCTTGTGTATTACCATATTTTGTTTTTGACACATTTTGGTTTAGTAAATTTTTTAATAATAATTTTTAAATAAAAATTTTGACTTTTTGGTGATTTTGGATAGAGCCTAACAATAATTTTATAATTTTAAATCATACTGAACAAAAACTAGATGGGGATGGGGGATTGAACTGTGGACATTTTTCAAATGTTTTTCTATTTTTTTTTTTGGCGGACTTATTTGTTACAACAATAACAACTTTTCACATTTAAATACAAACAACCTTACACTGACATGGATTAGTGGTACAATTTTCACAGATGTACTTATCAATAAGAGAGGAGACCGTATTGGCTGAACCAATATTTAATCAACCTTATAATTAATCAACCTTTAGTAATCGTGCATAATTAACTTGTTTTGTTGTCATCGTGTAATATTAGTGAGCATGTAATATGTATACGCCTTTTTGTAACAGTTTCCTGTATAGGTTGTGTTGCGTTATATATATTTTTTTTATGGCGTTTTTAAGTATTTAGCGATGTAATTTTTTTGATCGAGTAAATACTTTATTAGATATGTTCTGGTGCGTTTTTTAACCTGTGAGTTAAACATTTATGGGAGGCTGTATAAAACAGCGAGCGAGTGAGTGGAGAGGTTTAAATAAATAACCACGTATAATTTTTTTGACAAAGCAAATGGGAACACGTGTAAGCGGATTTTGGAATCAGTACTTCTTACCTGGGGTATTTGATGGATTTAGATTCTCTTGTCAAACGAAAACTTAGTACGTGAGTAGGGGGCATACCAAATTAACAGGATAAACTTTTGAAATTTAGTCTGGAACATACGAACCTATAATTTAAATTTAATTTAAGGCGAAGAGCGGCGGTTTTCCATTGTAAGACCGGACAGTAACTATAGTTTACTACATATTCATTTTCGTATCATCATATCAACCTTTGTTTTCTATTAGCTGATTTTTGTATTGTTATTTACCTATGTTTAACAACAGCAATGCTGAATAATTTGAATAATTTTCCTTTGTGCAATTTAAACAATTGTAAACTTGATTAATAATTTTGACTTTGATTTTATCTCAACGAGAGAATAATTTTGTGGACAGATACAAAGTTGAACCACGCGGTTAGATGGAAGGCATCTGGTTGGACGAAAGTTTCGGATATTTGATTGATAAATAACTTGATCGATAATTTAATTTTTTGCGACGCACGTAGCTGACTGATAACGTTTATTCAATTGTTTTAATTTTTCTCGAGGGGATGGGGTGAATAGCAGACATAATTAGTTCAGTAAATAGACTGTGTTGTGTTGGTTATGGCTGTTATACTTGTATTCCTCAACCATCCTTTCTCTTTTCATGTCATATTCCTGTACCCTTTGTGGTGCCCATGTACCTAAATAACAATTGTTTCCTTATTATTTTCATTGCTACTTTTTGCAATATTTACTTCTATAAAATCAATGCAAACATTGATAAACTGTATTCACTACTGTAATTTTCTTTTAAAAACTATGATTGAAACTAAATATTATTTGCAACCAATGGTAAATAACCCCACACTCTCATTTTTTTTCAAACATAACCATGTTTGTGAATAAAATAATATTATAAAACTATAATGAAAAAATTTAAATTTAAGAACTTAGTGAAGAACATTCAAAATTTTCACTACATTAAATTTTTCTGCCCTTCAGAGGGGATATTGTAACCTTTTGGTCTGATATAAACAATTTAAAAGATATTTAAATAATATTTGTTTCCCGCCTTTTAAATTGTATAATTGTTTTGAATAATTAATTGCCTTTAATTATTAACATTAATGATTTCTTTTAAAAATGTATAATTAATATTGTCAAACTTCTATGTGAATTTCTATTTCAAACTGCGCGCCAATGGCACCGCATGTGGATGATATGCCCCGCCAACCAAACATTTAAGTGCAACAGTTGGTTGTGCTTGGTAACGCATTGCCAACTCAGGCAGCTGATAGTGGAAAAAAAACATTATTTCTGATGTGCGGAATATTATTTTCGTGTAATTTTCCATAAGGTCACACGTGCCGCAAGTGCAAACGCACTCAACAACATACGTCATCACCTACGCCGTAAAATTGTGACTTGAAAATTTTTCAACCAATAGGAGATCAGGAAGGATATTTCTAGAACAGAGATCGCAAGTTTTGGGAAAAAACACTGACTTCACTTCGATCTTGGGACAGCTGCGCGCGTTTGTTTTGAGGGAGGAGCTGGAGATTTTCCTTTGTCCTCGGGGGAGGACGCACCTACCTGGGTGTTCGGTCTACTTGCAGCCTACTTTTGGATCTGGAATTGGGGTTTTCCAACTACGAGAGGCCTAGCCTAGGCCAACAATCTACTGGTGTCATCTGATTCCACTAGGCCTACATAGGGCCTACTTCGCCAGAACGTCGGGCAGCCGTTGGCACCTGAATACAGCCTAGGCCTACCCAGAGCCTACCTTTGGGCCTACCCAGGGCTACGGGGTGGACTACAGACGAGTTCTATTTCCCTTGGCCTAACTAGGGGAAAACTACATTGGAAAGCGTGATCCCCAAACGTAACAGTGCACTTATATTATTTTCACGACATAATTTGCATAGGAAACGAAAATCCAAGCATAGGCTATCATTGGTACCAAAAACATTGATTTTTAAAACAAAAGACTAGAATTGCTGAAATTCTTCAGAAAACGTATTGAGAAGTAGTAACCAAAAACCAATATCATTATTAAAAAAGGCATTTTGACATTTGTGTAATTTTGTGTAATTTTTTGTGTAATTTGTGTAATTTATCTTGATTTTTGTGTTGAAAGCGGGACATAATAATTGCCATAAGTTCTGTAATTGCATCTGGGACTAAACACTGTCCTCATTAAAGTCACTCAGACTTGCTGATCAAAAAAATTTGTGTTATAATATTTTAGAACCTTGGCTCCTGTTGGCACATCCATTATAATAATTCCTTGTTTTATCTTCATTTAAATTTAAAAATCAAAAGATAAGAGTTCTCGTGTCTCTATAACCGAGTGGCGCCCAGCATAAAACCCAGCCTGACTGAAGGAAGATCAGGTAAATGTTTTAATTAATTTAAATATTTTGTTTTTGTCATTGTTGTGTTTTTATTTGTTGTGGGGAGAGGGTGATTTTAGTTACAGTGGTCACTATGAAATTGAAAATGCCTGGTTTCTGAAATTAAATCATTCAAAGACTTGTACATTTATGGTTATGGCAGGGATAAATAAATTAAATATATCGTTGGGGATGGATGCACTTTTGACTACGATGCACAAAAATTTACTAGGCTTAGGTCTAGCAAGTCTTATAGCCTATAGATGTACATTTGGTCAAATTGTTTTTTGCCTACGGAATGGGGTAGTAAATTAGCCCCCTTCCCCCAATTTTCACAACGTGCCTATGTGCCTGACAATGATCAAGCTATTGATTATGTGAAATCTGAGCTTTGATGATCTGACTCTTTTGGCCGCCTTTGCGTTCTGATAGGTGACAAGATGGGAGTGCAGATTAAAATGGATTTAATGTTTGGTAAAGTTTTTTGTTGTTACATTTTGTATACTATAAAAAGTATTAGGATTGATGTTTGGTGGTATTTTTATCTTGTTTTTTTAAAACATGAAAAATCGGTTATTGTAATAAATGTGTTGGAATGGCATTGCCGCCCTAAGCAGCCGCTTACGTCGGGACCGGCCCTGCGTAGTACAGTGTAAATATCTGTTCCACATACAGAGAAGAATATAACTTTGTTCTGATCCTCGATAGCATATCGATAGAATTCGATGTCATTGATATGTAGATCAGATCCCACTAGTTTGCCTAGGTCAGCAATTATAATGAAGATATCTTCCTCTCTTGATTGGTGATTTCAATGGAGTTCAGTGTTGTAGTTTTTTTAATATTGCTTTAGGCGATTGAAGTCTTGCTTTAGTGTTTCGTTTTCAGCCTTAAGAGTGATGTTTGTCTTCTCTGCATTGCGACATATCTTTTAATACCTTGGTTAGTTTGATGTTCATTTTTTTGTTCTCACTGAGGATCTTGTCGTACGTTTGAGGCTGGAAGTTGATACTTTTCTGTATCTCGTGCAGAGTCTTTGAAATGTTATATATTTGGAAGTCACAACCGCGATCCCCTGGTGGTTTCCCGTTCACGGTAGCAGCCGGGCCTAGGCCTTATCCCATCGTTGCCGGTAGGAGTAGCGTTATGTTTGCGTGATTTACACTTTGGGCAAAATCGCATAAGTCAGAGTTTTCCTATACCGCGCGCAAGCCACTTTTTGTAGCCTGGCTTCAGGAGAAGTGAACCTATTTTTGCTACTACATTTGCATTGAATGGCGCTTGATTTTTTTTCCAATTTCCAACGCTATAGGTAACAGCAGCTTTCGTAATCATGTAAATGTCAGGATTCCCAGGGGTGAGGATCTACCGGGGACCTCACGAATAACTCTCGCGCGTTATGCTACATCTATCTGAAAAACTATTCATAATGTATTAATCCCAAGCGGTATTTTATTTAGTTTCTCATGAATACTCTGTATATTTATTATTATTTAAAGCCGCCTTATATTAAACAATCTTGTGTGCAGCATAACAAATCTATGTTGCCTGTTTGATTAGTTTCTGTTCGTAATCATAGCCATAAACAATGAGTATGCTCAATTACGCCAGACATCAATGTTTCTCTACTGTACTAACGGATGTTTTTTTTTCCAAAGGTTTTTGTGGCATACAATATTGAGAACATCTTTAAAAACTATCATCTGCCTAAAAGTAATTAAGCGAGCGAAGCGAGCGTTTCCATTTGACTCTGCCGGAAAAATTAGTCACTGGTTTTGTTTTTGTTTTTGTTTTTTTTTTTTTTTGTTTGTTTGTTTGTTTTTTTTTTGTTTGTATGTCTCGCGATAACGTTCGAACGGAGGCTCGGATCGAGTTGAAATTTTCACCATCCGCAAGCTTTGTTCTCGATTGAATGCCATTAGTTTTGTGGCAAAATCGTTCATAAAGTTTAAAAAGTTAGATTAAAGTTAATCGAAAATTTTTTTTCAAACTTCACGGCGACAAAATCTGAGATGGCCAAATCATTTAGAATGTCCGTCCCGGGCACGAATATGTTAATTTTATTTTGATCCGATAAGTAGTGTAGATGGAATTACATTATAACAAAGTACGGTTACCATGGCAACGGAAAGTCGTGCAGCTTTTTTTGGCTCATGATAGCGGTCGAACGGAGGCTCGGATCGAGTTGAAATTTTCACCATCCGCAAGCTTTGTTCTCGATTGAATGCCATAAGTTTTGTGGCAAAATCGTTAAAAAAGTTAAAAAGTTACATTAAAGTTAATCGAAAGTTTTTTTTCAAACTCAACGGCGACAAAATCTAGATAGCCAAATCATTTAGAATGTCCGTCCGGTCACGAATATGTCAATTTTATTTTGATCCGATAAGTAGTGTAGATAGAAATTACATTATAACTTAAGTAACGTTGCCATGGCAACGAAAAGACGCGCGAAGTTTCTAATGCACTGCCACCTAGAAGTTATCAAAATACTTTCGAGGAAGCAGTCTATTATTTGTCAACAAAGGGTTTAAATAGTTTTCCCAAGGAGTCAAGGTCCTCTAGATGGCGGTGGATTTTAAAGTAAAGATTTAAACACGGGTTTACCCAAATACCTTGGCAATAATAAATAATACTGGAAACGCGAACGTCGTAAATTTTTAAATTTAAAAAAATGTGCAATGTGGGTCTAGCTATAGCACGTGCTCGCTTATCAACGCGTCCAACTGAGCGTTTCCTAGTATGCTGTATTTATTATACACTACACCGACTCCGTTCACGCAATTCACTAATAAAGTCACTCTTGTTGCAACAATTTGACTCTTTGTCGGTTGACATTTGTGTACAAACTCTACACAAGCACTACTGAATGGAATTTGCTTGCCGTGTAACCTAATTTTTGTGTAACGTATAATAAACATTGTTATATTTTCTTTAAACCTCGAAATTGTAGCCGACGAGCTTTAGAAAAACTTTTGGCTCGTCTGTTGTAGTGGTCATCAATGTCATCATGGACGCTTGATCTAAACGAGTGCACGTGTCCTGCTGATGTGAAAAAGGATGCGTTCGGTTTCTGGGAAATGTTTTAATGTTTATGTTTTTCCTTTTTAGACCTATGACCTTATGGCGTTCGGTTTATATCGTTCTAGTATGCAGGCACCCCCCACTAATAATATACCCTTATTATTTTATGCTTATATAGATTAGAAGAACCATTCCAAACACATACAAAGATTTAAAATCCACATCAACAGCTTATTCGACAAAATACGAAAAAATAACATACTGTCATCGGCAAATAAATATAATATATTTCGACTGGGTGTGCGGGTTTTGAATGTGTATACAGTAAGTGCACTGTGAGCTTAATCAAGTCGATTGTCAAAACCACAATAATTAATTTTCGTGAACACTTGACACTAGTGCCGAATAACACATGAAACATGCTTTTATATTTCAACCCGATGTGTGCTTGGGCCAGGCTTGGACTAGGCCTACCTGTGGTACGCCTAGCTGTTTTCTTTTCTGGGGCCCGAGTCTAGGCCTAGGCCTACCTTTAGTTGCTAAGAAACTTCTACCAGGCATTTTTTGGCCCCAACCTCTTGTGTGGTGTAACTTACTGTAACCTCCTTTGGTTGTTGTGGGTTTCTTCCTCTTTTGGTCTGAGCTAGGCCTACCTTTAATTGCTGTGTAATTACCTGGTGTTTTAGGCCAACCTCTTTTTGTGGTGTAAACATCCACCTAACCACCTTTGGTTGTTTTGCTACTACTTCTACTTCGGGGCCTTCTGTGCCTAGTCTTAGGCCTGCCTCTAGTTGTTGCTCTTTTAGAACTTTTTGAACTTTTAGAACTATAATAATAATAATAATAATAAAATATAATAATAATATAATAATAATAATAATATAATAAAATAATAATAATAATAATATAATAATAATTATAATATAATAATAATAATAATAATAATAATAATAATTGACATAAAATAAAGAGAGGAAAGAAATCGGGCACAAAATTAAACGGGAAAAATAAGTGAAAGCAATTAATCTTTTGCAGTACCAGTTTTAATGTTTCTTTCGGTATTTTAACCTGGACACAAACTGAGATGCAAGCAATTAATCGAAAATAAGAACTCTTCTAACAGAATAACCGACTTTATCAAACCCCCGAGCGGCGGGCGAACGGACGACATTGGTCTAAGTTAAAAGTGGTGGGAAAAAAGGGATATAACTGAGTAACATTACGCCCCAAAATGTAAAATTAAAGCAAATCAATGGTTAAGGAAATTAAATTCTAAAAGTAAAAAGTAAACTTTCG
>JAMZAV010006725.1:0-29601 GCA_024449915.1 Sweltsa coloradensis | reverse complement strand
ATTCGAAAACACATTATTTTAGTAAAACGAAATAACCTTATTTAGTAATAACTCGAAGAACGCTACACAAAACAAAAAATTGGTCCCACTTGGTTTGTTAGAATATCTTCATTCAGAAATTAAAAAGTCCCCCCAACCGGGTTTTCAACCACGGGTGATCTGATCTGGCATGAAACCTTTTTCAAATATTGTAACCAGTAATGATATTAATCAATGTTTTAATTAAATTAATGTATTCCATCATTTAAAAATGCTACTGATTACAATATTTGAATAATTTTTCATGCAATGTGTAGTTCTAACGAAACTACGTGAGACCTAGTAGCCCTTTTTTTTATTTTACATTACAGTTTGAGAGAATTACTAAAATAAGGTTATTTCGCGTGGTTTTAATATTGGTGGTCCTCTCAAACAGCCCTCGGACATACCTTTAGAGTTGTCCTAATTCAAATATAACCTAGTTAGACCACTGAAGAGGGGTATGCATTGCACCCTAAAGCAGGTTTTCCAGAAGAAATTTAAAATAATGTTTTTAAGAATTTAATTTTATGATTGTTGGATGCGAGCCCTATGAAAGAGGTTTACGAAGAAAAAGGTCTAGGGCAAAGCCCCAGCCAACGCTGGCAATTTTTACAAATCAATTTTTTACAAACAATTTCAATTTTTTCTAAAACAATTTTACTACAAAAATTTAGATTTCAAGTTTGATTTCCGAAAAAACGTTTTAAGGCCCATCTTTATGACAACAAGGACTTCTACAACACTAAACCGGAGTTTAAAATTGAGTACGTATTGACCTATTTGGGTATGCAAATACATTTACAATTACACATTTTGTAATTCCTTTTTTTTATATGATTGTTTTTCTTAAATTTCTTAAAGGTTTTATTAATGCATTAATTAGTGAAACTACAATAGCACTATTTAATCAGAAGGAAATCATCTTGTTTTTATTTTCTGTTGTAAGTGTTGTTTCAGACGATGAGTGGCGATAGAAGACGATGAAGGACGATTACAAAACCCATGCCTTATGCGGGAGTCGAACCCACGTCCTCGTAGAGCCATACGCTTCGGACCAGCGCCCAAATCGTTGCGGCGGCATAGGTAGCCCTAATTCATCGAACCCTAGACCTTCTGTATTGGAAGCAGAGCCTCTATAACCACAAGACTAACAGTGTATCAACATTCTGTGAAAATGTAACAATGTATGTTCTGATGTGCACCAGGGAAAGAGTGCCAGACGAAAAACATTCACGAGAGGGTAGACATTGAGTATAAAGTGTATAGGGAAGAGACCCTACGCCAGTGAATTTCATGGAACGACTCAATACCGCTTGTCAGCTAATGAAATTGACCCAGAAATAGAAGCAGCGGTCATAAAATCTCAACCAAAAGCAACAATGTGACGTAAGCACACTGTCATAATATGATATTATTATAGTTGTATAAGCCAACTCGTAACATATGTATGTATGGCTGAAGAACGCGGTAGTAAAAAGTCACTGGAGCCAGTTGATTACGTAAAATATATATAATCCATAGTGATATACATTATACAATCAGAGTAATAACTAGTTGAAGGGCTGCCCGGTACCAGCACTAGGATGAATATCACATCATGTCCAAAACAGTTTTGATCAACGAAAACGTTCCTTGATCCATCACCATTATTTAGTGGTGCAAAATGCATGCAATTTTTTTTCTTTGTTGTCGGGTTAAGTTTGAAGGACTCCATTCAACAGTAATTAATTAGTTTTTGGATTCACAAGGACATTTTACATTTTGTATCACATTATTGAACCTCGTTCCGTGGAGCGCTTCAAATCTTGTTTACAGCAATGAAGATATGGACACACAAAATGTAGACTCGCATGGTCGTAATATGGCGCGTCACTTGACTATAGTTAGCATTTAGCAAACTGACCAATCTATATATATCTATAAGATCTATAAGATCTATAAGATCAAAAAAAAATCACACCCTTTTTTTAAATGCACATTTCACTTTGTCTATACCATAATAACAATACATTCAGACTAGTATCTCTTAATTGCTTTTTTAACAGTAGACATGCTAATTAATAATGGTACAATATTACACAAAATTTTGGTATTACAACTTTTTTTAACTAACATATTTTTTGCACAATGCAACTGAATTAATCCTAAATTAAAGAGACAAGACTATAAATATGTCTTAATTTACGATAAATAAATATTTAGTATTATTTGAACAAGGTGAATTTGTTTATGAAAGGGTGAATTCGTTTTGTCATATTATTATTATTAGTTACTACATTTCAAATAGACTTCTGGCAACGCTACACCACGATAAGGTGACGTCACCTGCTATCAGCAGAGGCGCCTCCTGGTGACAGCCGAGACAAGCATAGCTTCATGCCACGCGGGCACTTTGAAGTCGGCCGACGAATGCGATCCTTCAACCGAGACTCGACTCAACTAGCGCCATCTTTTTTTATTCCAACCTATTTTCCTTTGTTTTTGCACTTGTTCTGGAATGTATTGCGAAGTTTCACGTTTGCTTGCGTACAGTATGAGCTAGAACCAACACTTCTCTGGACCGGATTACCAGACACATCGTCTTCTAGCTACTAGGCCGGTTCGCGAACGCTTTTTCCATTCGCGTAGATGGATGAGCAGTTTTGATCCATGTATGCCTGCAACAATGCGAGGCGACCTACTGTGATCCTGCAAGTCCAAGAGATTGCCAACCGCGAAAAGGTGCGGGACGGCGAGGTCATAGGCAGTCGTAGGCTATGTGCCGGTACCGGGTTTCCCCTCCTCCCTTCTCTATTAAATTTGCACTAGTGGGCCACATTGCCTGTTGCAAATAAATAATAAATAATAAATAATAAATAATAATAATAATAATAATAATAATAATATTGACCACGTTGCCCTAAACGTACGATTTATAAGAGAAATATTTCTTCGATTGTCCCCAAAATCATATAATATCAAAGTTTCGTGATTTCGAACGTTCCCATAAAGTTTAATCAAGATCGGAGTAACCGTTTTGCCGGTCGCGTGTCAAATATCACGAAAAAATCGCCTTACAAATCGGAAAACAAATCGGAAAAGTACGATATTCATTAGAAAGATTTCTTCGATTTTCTACCCAAAAACTTTTCAGATCTAGTTCAGAGATTTCGAAGATCCCCTAAAATTTTCATCTAGATCGCATAATATGCCGTTTGCCCGGTAGAGAGCGAACAAACAGGGGAAAAAATAACAAAAAACACACGAGCTATTTTCCTCAGGGTAAGTAAAATTAAAGTCTTCGCTTCGCTCATCCAAAGAAGTGACATTCTTTCTTCAAGAAACCGTTTTTAGTAATTGTCGTGGTCATTCCTTGGCGTTTATGCCATTCTGTTCTAGAAGTAAAATATAATTTTATACTTTTCTTATTATTGTAATTATTGATTTTAGATGGAATTTGCAACCTAACAGAATACAGTATGATAATTTTGAATGTCCAGGATAATTGGTCACGGATTTAAAACTTTAGATATCAAAGTGGTTGTTGTCTAAGGTCGAACTAAATTATTAAGTCAGGATTGTCAGTGATGGAATGCTGGTCCACGTCATTTGACTACTGACAGTATTGGATCAAGGGTGAAGAGTAATACACAGACTCAGAAAGTCTCGAGTTTCAATCCCGCCAACGGCAATCCTGACTGAAAGTTTTTTCCAAGGTTGCGAATGAAGTGATTGAGTCCCCTCTACCCCCTCGGATATCCCTTCACAAATTGTCAAACTGCATACCTAGTTAGACACCTGAAGAGGGCATGCATTGCCCTCTGGACACGTTTCTCACGAGAAAGTTAAAACAAAAATGCTTCGTGTATTTATTGCGTCCTACACAAATGCTAATAGCCCAGGAGTGGAAGACTTTTACCCGGTCAAATTCCGAACAAGCTGAAAATTTGCACACATGTTCAGTTGATCATTCTAAACAATAGTTGAAAAGTCCCCTAAGCTCCGCCGCGTGCGTCTTGAGATATAGTGCAAAAGGGCGTAAGTGCCAAAAATTTGTTATTTTCAATTTCAACACATTTTTTTACACTAATATGTTCAAATTGTTAAATATTTCTACGTCGTAAAGTTAAAATCAGTCATAAGCTTCGACCCGTGCGTGGCAAAAGGGCGCAAGTGCCAAAAATATGATATTTTCAATAATTTTAATACATTTTGACATATGTATGTGCAACTGCAAATTATTATGTATTCATACAACCGAAACGTGAAATTGTTGCCTTTTTTCGACCAGTGTGTCTTGACACATGGTGGCATAGGGTGTAAGTGACAAAAGATATGTTATTTTCAGTCTAATAAACTTATTGACATTCATATATTTGCAAATTATTAAGTATTCATACAAGATAAAAGTAAACATCTTCCCCGAGCTTCGTTGCTGACGTCTTGATAAATGGTGGAAAAGGGCGTAATTGACATCATAATTCTATATTCAACATTAAAAGTGCTTTTGACATTGACACATAACCAAATAATTTATAAAATATTACCCCGCATTCTCAAACGGCATGCATAGACATAGTTTGGCGAAGATCTGGTGTGTTTTGAGCTGGAAAGTTTTAACATATTCAAAACTTTGAAAAGCTCATCTCATGTTAAAAATAATAAAACGGATTTTGAAAGGGATTCGAGCAGGAGCTGTGGACAACCTAGCCTTGGGGATTGGCTGTCTGTAGTGTCACGTCACTACAGATCATGAGCTGTGCCTCTTGATGTAATATAGCCTAGTGGCAAAATGGCGTTAGTCACAAAACTATATAATTCAGTCATATGATTTTAAAATATTTGCTTGTACGTTTGCCAGATTATCAGCCGGAAACATATTGAAGACTTAAAGATCATCATCCTCAAGATAAATCCCAAACATGGCACTTAACTGACATTAATTTGGTGTCCAGTTACCCTGGTCGTACTTAAAAAGTAATACTATGAAACCGATAGTGAAGCTTAAAGATAGAGTACATATCCCTTTCTTCATTGACAAAAATCATAACTGCGCATCACTCACATTGAAGTTTATCCGCAATAACAACACTAATTAATAACATTATTTGGATAATGGTGATCTGAAGGACGCTTTTGGCACAAAGACGACTTTCACTGTTCGACGAAGTCTTCTTTTGTTAAACTACGACAGAATCACATATTATTGTCACAGAGTTGCGGGCTCAATCTCCTATATACATTAACTCATACCATGCCGACACATATATTTTCCGGTATAGGTGGTCAAACTTTGCATGTAGTGTAATGATGCCAGCCACCTCGTCCTGTTTTCCATACTAGGAAGTCTATACTAAATACATGTTTCATGTTGTGATTGTGAATAAATGCGGCTCAGTGTGTCCAGTTGTGTTTGACGGACACAGGAGACAGTCTTGTACCAAGCTGTAGAAATTACTAAGCTGCAGTTACAAAAAGTAAATTAGTAAATGAAATATATGCAGAAGTTTTTAAGATATTAGTTGCCATATGTTTTTTCTAACATTTTTTCACTATAGATTTTGCTGTGGTATATTCCGTTTACTTTATTGAGCAGTAGCACTTCATTTGCAACTGCGTACTGTGAGCTCTAGATTTTGATATGCTGCCAGTCCACCAGCACATTTAATAGATCTATCCATCCATCCCCTCTAGGCTTGATGGCAAACATGTGAATGTATCATACTTTGTCGCGTTCAAAGCAAGTCGGAGCTGTGAACATCCCAGCACATGCAATTCAGTCCACTATGCAAGCGTTCGTTTCCCACTCGGACATTTAAAAAATCAAATCGGTATTGAAATATGTTTACTTCTTTCTTTGCTTATGCTCTATCTATCGTGATGTGATACTATAGTCAAGCCCAAGATAGGTTGTCCACAGCTCGTGCTCGAATCCCTTTCAAAATCCGTCTATGCAAGCCGCTTGAGAATGCTGAAGAATATTATTTTTATAGGTTTGGTAATGTCCAGTCTGCTACTTACAACGATTTTTGTAATGGTTCTTACATACAAGCTGGCCATAGCAGTCAGTCAGCATGCATGGATTATACATTGAGTGTCCATTGTATGGTATTCATATGTGACAATAAACGTAGTTGAATGTCAAAAGCTCTTTTATATTAAATACTAATTATGATGTCAATTACGCCCTTTTACCACCATTTATCAAGACGCCAGCAAACAAAGCTCCGAGAAGATATTTATACTTTTGTCTCGTACGAACACTAAATAATTTGCATATATATGAATATCAATAAGTTGTTGTTGAAACTTAAAATAACATATCTTTGTCAACTACGCCCTTATGCCACCATAGTGTCAAGACACACTGGTCGAAGAAAAGGGAACAATTTCACGTTTCTGTTGTATGAACACATAATAATTTGCAGTTGCACATACGTATGTCAAAATGTATTGAAATTAATGAAAATATCATATTTTGGCACTTACGCCCTTTTGCCACGCCTGGGTCGAAGCTTATGACTGATTCTAACTTTACTTTCGTAGAAATATTTAATAATTTGTAGATATTTGTGTAAAAGAATGGTTGAAATTGAAAATAACAAATTTTTGGCACTTACGCCCTTTTATCTCAAGACGCACGCGGCGGAGCTTAGGGGACTTTCAACTATTGTTTAGAATGATCAACTGAACATGTGTGCAAATTTTCAGCTTGTTCGGAATTTTGTCCGGGTACACCACAGAAAATTTTCTTCCACTCCTAGTGTTTCTAACTTTTCTATATTTTTCGAATCGAACTCTTCAACACTTACCTATACAAATCACACATCATCACATCAATCACATCACTACTGCATATGTTATTATCATTTATGCCAAAAATACAACGATATTTGTAATTATTTAATTAATTAGTTGATAATTAATAAAAAATAATAATTAATACTTACTAATAATTTTTTTAAATTTCTTCTTATAACTGGTCTCATAAATTAGTTACCCATCGAGTTGACGAAATATCGCGACGCAGTAAAATATACCCAAAACTCAAGGACCCGTTGAGTGAACATTACCCAACTAAAGAATTTTGGTCTTGGTATAGTTTACCACCACTTTTCAAAATCTACCAAATTAAATCGGCAAGTTTTTCATACTTTTAACCCGGGTAAAAAGCTGCTTTGTTTTGTTCAGAATTGGTAGAATTTTTCCGTATTAAATTCTAAGGATTAGAAGGATTTTTGTAATGGCTCAAAAATAAAATTGTGTATAAAAACACAAAAAAAAACACAAATTTCCGGGATGTCCCGGATATTTTGTTTGGGTGCAGTAGATTCAATTTGAACAAGTGAAAAAATAGAAAAAAAATGATAAATTGAAACAATCTTTTTTTTTTAAATTAAATAAAATTTGAGATTTTTCCCCAACTTTGATGTCAATTTCGAATCCAAAATCAGCATTTTATTCCTAAAATTTCAAGGAAAAAATCCATTAAAATTCTGTAATTCTTTTAAAAATCGCGATTCTCATATTGTTAAAAGGTAGAGATCAAATTTTTGGGTCCCAGTCTCTTGCCCTATAAAGGGTTCAAAAGTTCTAAATTATACCTGTCTACAATCATAATAGTTGTGTTTGAAATTATTTTATTTATAGTAAATTTTCTTGTATTTATTCCGTATTGTGAGCCGTTGTCTACTTCGTAAGTCATTTTCAAAAGTGAATAGTATTAAAAATGTATAATATTAAATTAAATCAAAATGAGTACATGCTCGAGTAAATACTATACACTAATATATTATTAACCACCTTGCCACTATGTATTATCTTTGTGGTATTAGTAGGCCTATATACTTACGAAAAGGAAGAGAAGGATTATCAATACAGGATTAAAATTAACATTGAATGTACTTTGATATGTTAATTACGAAACTAAAACACCCATCTGAATATCACATCACATCTCATCTCATCTCAGCTCAAGGCGTCTCCAAAGAACTTAGAACCTGAGTGCATCTCTTTCATAAGGTCAAGGCCAAAGTACACAGACACTAAAACTAACACTTAGATTTTATTTTACGATAATGTTCTCACATTAAAACTAATGCATTGTTTTAGTTTTAGTTTCCCATGAGATGAAGTTCTTGAGTAGAAATGTGCGACGATGTCCAGCTCTCTCAACACCTGCTGGTGTTAACAGTCACGGGCAGTCATTCATCATAGTCACCATCCAGCCCGCACAAAAAACAAACGAGTGATGAATCTAAACACAGGAGCCGTCTAGTGACAGCGGGGGGTAGCGACCGACAGCTCATATTCTAGCAACAGGTTTTGTTGGGAATAATGCGAGTTTTGATTTGATTCTTGTTTCAAGACCGCCTCGTATACAGTGGTAGTGGCAGTGGGTGGCGGTGTTTACGGTGTGCAAGGTGTGACAATTGCACACCTGATCAATCATTTTTTTTTTTAAAAGCCTTACAAACCAAAATTAGGCAATAAGCGGGACATATACAAGTTTGGCTAACAAACAAGCCAGTGTGGTCATGCAGTTCGAGACTCGTATACTACGCATATACAATGTGTAGTAGTAGTATGTATCTAGTTATTAGGTACATAAAATCGTGCAAAAAAAATCACTTCTATTTTGCTCTAGAAATTGCCGGAGAACTCACCTTGTGCATTAAAATAATTAGGCTGTTTTAGCTGCATAATCCACCTTTATTTTATAGAATACAAATTTGCCTTCGAACTCGTTTCAGGCCATTATTAACAGTCCCCCCAAAAAATCGCGTAAGGCGAATTTAAATCCGGTGGCTGGGGCTTTACCCCAGACCCCAACTATTCTGCGCCACACTCGTTTTTGGGAATAGCAGACCTGATATTGAGGTCAAAAACCGCTACTGCGGGCGGCCGCGCCGCAGTAACGAAAAAAATGTAGGAGAGAGCAGCTGTATATCTCATAAAAGATGAACTAAACAATGTATGAAAATAGAGGGTATGCACAATGTCAGATTTTTACCACTTCCTCACTAAACTAAACGCTAGTGTGAGAACGTAAAGATCGTTATTAATTTTTGGCGATACCATTTGAAACATTTTTCTTAAAACATTTTTGATAATGCTTGTTTACTCTTGTGATAAAAATCCTCAATTTTTGGGAAATTTAGACTTTTTATTTCCCAAAAATAAAATTACGGTATATCAATATTGATATCGAAAATTTAGTGTGATATCGGTAAATGACACAGATATTCATATTGTATGAATGTAGTGTTATTAATTCATCACACGTTGAGATTTCTCTGTTGTTGATTTGATATCAAATAAATAATTCACTAGTCACCAAGAACATTATGTTATTATTGGTTATAGGTAGAGAAACTGTTGTTTAGCTTAATTTAAGTAACACTCAATAATTTGTGTAACGGAATTGTTTTGCATCACTATTTGAGTTGAGTCTGTAAGGGGAAGGTTTTAATTTGGAAGAAGAAATAGCTACTTCGTTCATGATTTTAAAGTGGCTTTTACCCACAAAAATTATTTTCTACCAAAGCTGATAGCATACTACAGTAAAATGACCGTTCAAAACTTATATTTTGTAAAACGTGATTTACACGAATTTTGTTTTTATCCTGAAATTTGTGATGATTGAGTAATGAGAAATTCCTTGAATCATGCTCTCTCTATCCCGCTTATTTTTTGTTCTACATAGATACTCGAGTATCGTACTAATCTAAAAAGGCTTAAATCATACCTTGAATACCATACCTTCACGAATACACTAAAATGCAAAAATATGCATTTTTAAAATCACACCCCTTGTTGGTAATTAGCATATTTTGACCGAACCACTTGCCCTAACTACAAAACAAAACTTAATTTAATTTATTTACAGAAAAGGCTGCCGAGTACGTCAATGATGGCCAGTATTTTGTTTGGCCAAAATCCTCCAAGGTCACGGGGCACAAAGATCGTGCACAAGTTATTTCTTATAAGAGATTTTTGCCGATGGGACCTACATTATACCAAGCTAGACAATTTTTGGGGGGGTCATGGTGGACCCAATATTTGTTGTTACTTTACAAATTCATAACTACTTATCCTGTATATATATATTTTTTTAGTTTAGCGGTTGGATACCCCTTTAAGGTATTTGAGTGATATAGCTACTTCATACATAATTTTAAGTTTTATCTTTTACTTGATTGATTGATTGATTGATTGATTGATTGGAAATTGCTTAACGTCTCACATAAATGCACTTTGTCTATTCGAGACGATGAGTGGTGATGAGGATGAAGTATGAACAGAAAGGAGGGGAAACCCGGTACCGGCATGTAGTCTACTCCTTTCGATAAATACCAAGGGGACCAAATAAATAAATAAATAAATAAATTTTATTTAGAGTCTGCCCACTCAGTTATATAACTGATTTTCAGTGGGGGACTTTAAATCAAAGCGACCAAGCCAACCCTGCAGGCCCCGACGCAATCGACGAGTGAACGATAACCAACCAAAGATCGATATTTTTAATAGGAAATACTATAGCAATCAGTGGTATGGACAGTGCGAACACCCGCGAATCAACGCCAGAATCAACAAGGCCGATTCAGAACAACTCTGAAATTTATTATGTGCTTCGTTGCTAGGACGGCTCCAAAGTCACCGTTTACAAACTCCTAAGACAAGAACTGATGGACTTAAGTCCAAATCAGAAGTTAAAAAACTTCTGACTTTAGCGGGAATCGAACCTGGACCTTCTGCATTGGAAGCAGATACGCTAACAACAAGACCAACGAGGCTTAACGTCCCATCCGAAAGGACGGTGTAACCGCATGACAGTCATATAAGTTCCTCCACTAACCCGGACTGCCGAGCAGACGTCGAGGACAACGAAGCCGTTACACTAGCTCTCGAACCCTCCATCTGCTCTAACCAGCGATATATACGTGAGTTTCAGGGCAGAGAGGTCACCCGCTCTACCCCTGACCACGCCCGAGTTTGCTTAACTTCGGTGTTCTAGTGATAACCGGTTAAACAACCTCGGCTAAACCGCTGGCTTCCCTATACTTGAACTTGTGAATGAAATTATATGAACATAGCGCGAAGCTTGGATCATAGAGAACCAACATGTGCGATTACGTGCGTTGCCTTGTCATCGGTTAGGACCCGGTCTGCGTGACTCTAACCACACTTTAAACTCGATGATGTGTGTAGTCTAAGGGTTGTTTTGCATCATTACCATTGCATTATGCTATTTGAGACTGCAAGGTGCATGGATGACACAGTAAATAATGATAGCTGATTTACAAATGATTGTAACCTAACTTGCATTGCCCTATAACTGGCAAATAAAATTATATGAACATATAGTATGTGCTATACCAAGTATCAATATAGCCTTTCAACCGTCAGTTGGATGACTGTCAGAGTCTAATTTTAAATTCCATTAGAAGTAACTGAATCTGTTCTATTATCCACACACTCTCCCTCCAATAAGGTTCAAGTAAAGTTTATATAGCAATGTACAGCGCTCTCGGTGACCACTCGTGTCAGTCAGTCCTCGGACAACTGTCATGACATGAGGGGTGTTGCAGTGACATTGTGGTGGTCGTTGGAGCTATCCCTAGTATCAAACATTAGTGTGGGGGGGTTATTGTGGGGTATAATATATTATTTCCGGACAAAAATGAGATAAAAAGTAGATTTAGAGTTTTTAAAAATTATTATGTCCTCTTGTTCCAAATTCAATAAGAACTGATTGACAACAGGCAAAATAACCTAAAAATTGCGGGCAATTAGATAGGGCTGGTCTGCAGGATTTCAAGTCAACGTGACGGCAAAGTGGGCAGTGTATCAACACTACACGCCGTCTTACGGTAAGTTGGTAGATTTAAGTGTGAACCAGACAGATGGTGTTCTGAAAGTCTCTGCTGCATCTCATCTTGCAAAACTGCTGAGCTGGTACTGGAAACCTGTTAATCTATGACATGAGACCAATACAAAATGAAGCAATGTATCAAGTGAGCTATTGTAACAAATTGATGTACAATAAATACATATTATATTTTGATAGATTTATATTAATTGTGACTAATAATTTAATATAGCCACGTTCCATCATTAATAAACCATACATTCAGAGACTCAAGCTGAGAAAATTACTACTCACTTACTATAGGTGAATTAGGAAAGTTTTCAAGTAATAATTAAAATGAAGATTACGACTAATTTTAACAACCATGACACATTTAGAAATGAATAAGGGATATGTATTTACTTAATCATACTCAATACTCATACAATACTCATACTCAATTGATCAATTTGGAGTATAGTAAGCATAATAAGACGGATTCATTATACAATACCACATTTTATTTTTCAAATACTGAATCCAATCAATAACCAATCAGATTTACAAGCTCACACAGTCAACAGGAAGTTAATTATAACTTAACTGTTTGTCTGTAGCATTTTGGCACCTATTCAATATAATTATTTGCCACTTATCAATTTTCAAACTTGTACTTATCAATTGAATAACATTCTCGAATGCTTTCGTAAAAGTCGTTTAAAAGTAGTTTAAGTGGTTTAAGTGGGTACCAAGTGCGGAAGTGGTTAACACAGTGAAGTAACGTGTTAATTTGAAAATTATCACTTAAACCGTATGGGCTCAAATATTTCAATTATTGTTCGAAAACGATTTTAAACCTTTTATTTACTTTGAAAAACGATCGTATGATTACTTCACCTGTAACATTAATTGTAACTGTACAAATTAATATAATTTATTTTTTCTCCCTCGCGTAGACAACGCCCGATAAGGTATCGTCTCTACGGGGGTCGCCGCCAACAGAGGCTCGGTAGCTCCCGCTGTGACTGGTCACACGCTGGGTGTGGCCATTGTTGAGCGAGCGAAGCGAGCGTCTCCACTTGACTCTTATGGCTCGAATGTCTGTTTTTTTTTTTCTTGTTACTGCTTCGATACAGGTCGCACCGTTTCTCTGATCGACCTGAAATTTTGCACACATGTACATACCACCTAGGCGGGTTGCTGTATAGTTTTGTGGCAAAATCGTTCAAAAAGTTAAAAAGTTACATTAAAGTTAATTGAAAGTTTTTTTTTCAAACTAAACGGCGACAAAATCTGAGGTGGCCAAATCATTTAGAATGTCCGTCCGATCACGAATATGTTATTTTTATTTTGATCCGATAAGTAGTGTAGTCGGAAATTACATTATAACAAAGTCCCGTTACCATGGCAACGGAAAGTCGCTCAGCTTTTTTGGCTCATGATAGCGGTCGAACGGAGGCTCGGATCGAGTTGAAATTTTGACCATCCGCAAGTTTCGTTCCCGATTGAATGCCATTAGTTTTGTGGCAAAATCGTTCAAAAAGTTATAAAGTTACATTAAAGTTAATCTAAAGTTTTTTTTTAAACTAAACGGCGACAAAATCTGAGGTGGCCAAATCATTTAGAATGTCCGTCCGGTCACGAATATGTTAATTTTATTTTGATCCGATAAGTAGTGTAGATAGAAATTACATTTTAACAAAAGTAACGTTACCATGGCAACGAAAAGTCGCACAAGAATTCTGGTCACTATGTACTGCCACCTAGAAGTAATCAAGAGTTAAAATAGTTTTCCCAAAGAAATGATGTCAAGGTCCTCTAGATGGCGGTGGATTTTATCCATTCTCTCCTATTTTACAAATTTTCAGGTAAATCGGTCAAGACCTTAAAGACTTATTGGTATGTAACATTATGGGGAATGTCGTACTCGGGTCGTGTTGCACGTACCGGTGCTCGCTCAACAACGCGTCCAACTGAGCGTTTTCCTTGTCTTAGCTACCTGCCCGGCCGGGGACAGGGGAGGGACAGGGGAGGGACAGGGGACAGTACACCACCAGGCAAGACTCTGAGAGGTGCGCTAAACAATGCTAGGGGATAAGTTAATTAGGTTTTGTGGGCAACCTAACCTAAAAGAACAATTTGCCTCTCTACACATGGCTTGGTGTAGGTGTGAGAATAGTCCAGTGTCCAAGGGCTGCTTTATGTGATCGTGAATTTATTTATTTATTTATTTCAAAGCCAAAGGACATAACAAATACATATATGACATATGAAGATTAATAATAGATTAAAATTACTATTAATTAGATGAAACGTTTAGAGCAGGTGAGGTTTTGTTGTAATTACTCTATTGGACGCTGCATCATCATCTGTACCATCATACTTTGTTTCAAATTTTGAGATTTTTTAATTTTTTATTATTATTTTGAGTGCGATACACACTCAGGCACCGCATATAGCAAGCAAAGGTGGGGTGATTTCGAGGTGTCGCCCAGTCGTCATGAAACGTGATGTGAACTTGCACAACTTGTGACAATACGCACCGAATTTCGTTGGGATACGAACATTCCTTCTTGGTGAAAAAATGACTTGAAACATGATCAAAATCACTTTAAATGTTAGCTATACTACTAGCTATACTCTGGCTACTACTGTCTAATCCGTCAGTTTCAATTGGCCAGCGATTCTGACATAACGGGGTGGGCTACAACGTTCATATTAAATGAAAATTTAAAGGGCTAAAGTGATGTAGTTCCTTTTGAAAAAAGTTGAAAAAGTTTGTCGGAAGGCTTCCAAATAAAGGTTTTAATATAAACCTTTTTACAAGAATATACTTTGAGAATGATCACCTACATTGTTTACAAAAAGCAAGTATTTGGGCCACTAGTTGTTTTACATTATATTGTTAATTGGTAACACCATAGCAATTAAATCGACTTTGATAAAATTATTATTTTTAAAAAATAATTTTGCAATGGAACTTGAAAAAGTAATGAGATCCCGCACATAACCAAAAACTTGTAAAAACACAGCTAAACCGTACACAATCAAAAGCAATGAAATCTAAAAGAAATGCAAAGCTTATGTACCTACCCTCCTACATTTTCGCATCTTAATACATAAATTCACTTTGCCCTGTGGCTGCATCCTTGCAAAGCTTGGTAGCATAAATTTGCACGAACTTTTACATTAAAAACCATAGTTACAAATAAAAATTTTGCCACGCTTTGCTAGGATGCACAGGGCAAACTGAATTTATGTTTCAAGATTGAGAAAATGGAGGGCACATAAGCTTGGCATTTCTTTTAGATCTCATTGCTTTTGATTGTGTAAGGTTTGGGTACATTTTTACAAGTTTTTTTTGTTATTTGTGGGTTGGATAATACTTTAAATTGGAATAATTAATGTAGTCTGGCACATACGTTTCAAACTGTCATAATGTCCCACACAAAGTGCACTGTTATAAAAGTTTAGAGAAAATTTTATCTTCATTCTTTTAACATGTTAAACTTAAACATAATGAGAACACTTAAAACCTCACCCAATTTCCAGGTTGCATTGCCTCAAGAGTCAAGAGTCCAAAAATTTGAATATAATTGATTCCTTCTGGGCACAAGTCAATTGAGGAGCAATTTAAAAATACAGAAGCTACAACCTTGAATCATTATCTCACTTATAAGGTAGAAAAACTACTGAAAATAAAAACTGATGCAAATTCGGAGCACTTTCAAAATAACAAAAAAAACTAACCAATATATATGCAACGTTTAAATTATTAGTGAAGTTACGTTGCGGTTATGTCTATCAATTATTTGCTAACGCTATAATGTAATACTGTAATGGTTTGTGGGATTATAAGACAGGACATAACAAATTTTTAAATCCCATGCCAATTATTTGGGATTCGAATCCACGTATATTGATTTCCATATAAGTTATTCAATTACACCTAACGGGAGTGTTTGCCGATTAATGAAATTGAGAAACCACGTTTATTATTGGTTTAATAATAAATATGCCTGATTTAAAAATAAACAACAACATGTAGGCCTATATTTCAACCGTTAGCTCAATGCGCTACTCTATCCTATATGAAATTTGGAAAAGACAGACCCGTGCTGGTCAGATCTAGCCACAGGCAAGGGTGGGAAAATGGGTGTTTCTCATGTTGTTGTCGTCTTTGTCTTGTTCGAGTCGTCTTATCGTCGTCGACGGGGAGGGTCGGTGACGTTGGGAGCAGGCCCGTGCTGGTCAGAACCAGCCACAGGAGGCGATGTGTTAGCGGTGTTCCGCTCACTAGACCAAGGGATACCCACGAGAAGAGACGGGCGTATATTGACTCAAGTAAGAGCTAAGGTGCTGAATCACGACACGGGCCTGATAATCTTATTAGTGAACGAGTGAGTCGGCGTATTTTAAACGTCTTCATTGGTGTGTGATCGTTCGGTCGGAGTGGCGCCTGGCCGAGAGCTACCGGGTTTACCCGAGACTGCCCGAGGGTGCGGTGGTTGGTGATGACTATAACAATTCAGATCAATGGTTTAAAAAAACGATACAGAGTTTGAGATTTTCTAGAGTCAATTAGTTAATTTTAACCTACAGTGTTGGCTCGAGCGTAAAGTGCGCGATACTGGTTTGTGAGGTTTCGCGGTCAAATCCCGTCGCGACAGGCAATCCTGACAAATTTTATTTCGAGGTTTTCCTCAGTCGTTAATGCGAATGCAAGGAATTGAGTCGCCTTACCCCCACCCCCATCACCCCTCGCTTGCCTAGGCGACTGATCAGCCCATCAAGGCTAGGCACAGGAGTGTGAATAGCAAATGGATCTGCATACATCAGTGAATTATTCATTGCAAGTTGGTAAATTTTCTATTGGTTATTGACAGGTTTCTGAAATTAATTGAAAAGTGGATTTACTTAGCCTGGATTTTGAGGAGGAAGGAGTGAACTGGCTCTGGATTTTTTTGAGGCCTTTTTGGTCTTGCGTTCCGATCTGTTTTGTTCCCAAATATTTCTTCCTTTCTTCCACCATTTACGAGATAAACTCAACAAACGATTATCGAGGTCATTCCAAGGTCATATTATTCAGAAGCTCACACGGTACATGGGGACTTTTAGTATGTTATAATAAATAAAATTACATGGCCAACTGAGCATCTTTTTTCCCGCTATTTGCCAAATTAAATTCCTCAATTCCTGGGTAAAATACGTTAAAAATTAATAGAGCAAAATCACACATGCAGCTATCAGCACAACCATAATCCTAACTTCTTTATTTACCTAGGGTCCATTGCCCCAAGTCAACACGACATCGTGCCCTCCGCCTCCTTGTAGAGCTCTTTGCAACACTCTCGCGGTCGGCTTGAGAAACTAGTTCCCGCGTTTTATCGTGGGGCGGAGACCTGAGACCTGGTTTTATGATGATGTCATTCCAAATAATGACAAGATTCGTCGTGTTGAAGATTTCTGTTTTGTTACATTTTATTCGAGTCGGCCGCAGGTTACTTGACACGACCGAGCCAGCGTGTCAGTGGCAAAACTCAGGTGGTGGACACTGCCGGGGGGGGGGGGGGGGGTATGAACGTTGTGTTTGGTTATATTGGGTACATGGCCTTTGAGATAGATTTACTATTATTTAGTAACAATATACATCACTTTCAATTAATATTTCGTAAAAATCACTTTCATGACTGAAAAGTTGGCTAAATTAAAGAGGGAATTGTGTTACAGACAAAGTAGTGTTTTTATATCATTTTGAATGGTACATACCACTGCCTCCTAGATGTTCGTCGTGGCTCCTCGTTCCCTGCCTGTCCACGCGCACAGTGTTAATTGTTGTCCACAGCGCTAGTTACCGTCCCCAAGAGCTTTCTTTTGTTTTTGATGTTGTTGTCACATTAAATGTCATCTCCCATGTATTTTACTGTTAAATCCAACTAAATTGAATGTTTTAGATCGTATTTTGTATACGTACATCACTTATCAAGGTTTGCAGAATAGTAATATACAAATTTGTCTAGTTATATTATGCTGGTAATTAAACAAAAAGTAGATATTGATAACTTTGTTGTTTGATAATATAAGGCAAGGGCTAATAGGCATATTATTTTTATCTATAGGGCCTATGCCTCTTATTCCTAATCATATTAAAAATCAAAAGGCTTAAGTAGCCTACTCGGGCCCTAGTCTTGACTAGGCCACGAGCTAAACAATATTACTTTCCACATGCTTTCCATCAAGCAGTGGCGCGTGATAAGGGGGAGTCTGGGGGGGGGCTGGGTGGCACAATTTCCTTATTTCCCTGTAGTTCATGTAAAGAAAGGCCTACTTGTTTTAGATAATGGCATCCCGGTATCTTACAACTTCTTGCACGCACCATTGCCTATTATGAAGAAAAATATAGCTCATCTCTGGCATGATGACATTTGAATCGTATGCAGATCGTATGTAAACAACGAAAACAAAAGAAAGCTCTTGGGGACGGTAACTAGCGCTGTGGGAAAAAAGTGCGAATTGTCTTCAACAATCAAACTATGTTGCATGGACAGGCAGGGAACGAGGAGCCACGACGAACATCTAGGAGGCAGTGGTACATACAAAACCTCATAACAAAATAATTATTGAATTCTATTGTATATCGATGAGAGGCAAACTTGCACTGGCTAAATGAATCATGTAATATGAATATTTTTTTATTTTTTTTATTTTATTTTTATCGTGGGAAACCTGTTATAGGGTACAATTAGCCCCTCTTCAGGTGAACTAGGTATGTGCGGATAGGAAATTGTGAAGGGATGTCCGAGGGCTATTTGAGAGGACTCAATCCCTTGTATTCAACTGAGGAAAACCTCGAAAAACCTTCAGTCAGGATTGCCAGTCTCGACGGGATTCGAACCCGGGACCTCCCGAATCAGAGTCGAGCGCTTAGCGCCCGAGCCAACACTGTCGGTTATATGAATATGCATGCCTTGGATTAGAGCTAAAATCTAGATGAGGCAAAGGCAACCTGCTGCCCCCTTGGACACACACGTACGAAGTGGGAAGATGGTACGACAGACAGACAGACAGACAGACAGACAGACAGACAGACAGACAGACAGACAGACAGACAGACAGACAGACAGACAGACAGCGAGGGTGGACATCAGAGCATCTAACATCTTCCACGCTTCGTGGACACCAATTGTTCCGCACAGGAAGTCTTCATTTGTCTTTGTCATTACGTCATCGGTGTCTCCCAATGTAGGAGCGAGATTGCGTAAAAATAGGCCTTATTCTTTATTATATTGCGAGTAAACCTGGTTCAGAAGGTCACAAGGAACCAGGGGTCGTAGGTGACGTTACGGCAGTGCATGGACGAGCGGGCGACTGCGGTGGTTACTCCTTGTTATTCGGTACTAAAATGTCGAACATTTGTGTTTTGGACGTGGCGAGATCAGGTGAAAGAAGACGTACAGGATAAAGAAGAATTGTGGCATAAGAAGAAGAAGAAGAAGAAGAAGAAGAAGAAGAAGAAGAAGAAGAAGAAGAAGAAGAAGAAGAAAAGGATGTTGTTGCCGAAGAAGAAGAAGAAGAAGAAGAAGAAGAAGAAGAAGAAGAAGAAGAAGAAGAAGAAGAAGAAAGAAGAAGAAGAACAACATGAGATGTCGAGGACGGCAGGACGGAACTGTATCGGACACACTGCAGCTCAGCTATGTTATTGTTGTGGGAACATATTGTAGTGATAAGCCTAAGTTAGTCATATGTATATAGTTACAAAAATTTTCTTTCCCCAAAAAAGCAATGGCCGTGTTACGCCACTTTTTGCAAATAAACATACCCATTGATTGAAGCGAATACATGGTGTCACTGTGGAGTGAATTACCACATATATGGAATAACACAAGAATAACAATTTAAGAAACACACACTATAAGCTGGGCGTTTAAAGTAATGTGTGTCAAACTAGATGAAAATAAGTAAGTTATAACAACATTAACAGGGGTGTAAGTGGATACACATCGCACTTTTTACAACGCAGAAGCCGAGGAATGGAACAGTATTGCTATACGTATTTCAATGTGAGAGTTTGATACGATACATTTAAAAGTTTGAATGTATGAACTCGTTTGGGAACCATGTTTGAGCTTGTTAACCCTATCACTTATTTCCACACCAGAAAGTAAGGTTATATAATATTGTATCGTTGTAATGTAGTAGTGTGCATTCTTCCTTGAATCTGCATGTGTAAGTTTTGAGATATCAGAAGGAATGACTCAGGGGTTTAGATTCAATTGATTTTGATAAACAATAAAAATTTATCATCCCCTTCCTCGTCTGCAAGATATTTCAAGTATTTTTTAATTAATAATAAGTAATAAGGTCATATTAACACTGAATGTTGAAGAATGAAGAGTACATCAACTTCAACTACAAAACCTTCACCTTACTTAAAATACTAATAATAATAAAAGTCACATTCAATTCAAACGTTGTATATTTTTTAACGGATAATTTTAATACATTTTGATGTGAGTATAGGCATAATGTTATCTTAAATTTACTTCGTCTAAATGTTAATTTGTTTCATTGTATGTCCTCTTGATTAATTATCTATTTTTGTTTAAATTTTTGTCAATCACATTGTTCATTTCATTTCAATTACCTTCTTTCAAACCTATGTTATTTTTTAGGGATATCACACAATTTTCTGTGTTTAAGTGCTATGCTCGTTTTGATATTCCTAGTGTTTATAATGATGTAGCAATAATTATCATTGACTAACAACAACACATAAATGTACAGAGCTACCTTATCTTGTTCTCGTGTATGGGTTAGTGTTCACGGAATCAGCGATTAAACTAAAAGGTTTTAACCTGAATGTCAAGCATGATGTGTTTGTGTTATGTACATTACTGTTATTCTTGCAAATAGCTTCCTCGATTATTTGTGCTTTATATATAATATACCATATCCATATCCGCAATATTCCATATCGATTACAAATTTACTTGATTATTGTCATATCGATACATATTAGAATACATCCACAACTATATAATATGCTTGTAAACAATTTTGTAACATTAAAATATTTGTGTTTTGTGTAAATTCAACATTGTCGATTAATTATTGTTATGTAGCATAGGCAACTTATTAGTTTATTAATTTATTTGCAAATAGAAAGTGAAGAAGAAATGGAAGACGAAATGAAGGAAAAGAGGTTGTGATAGGCATGGCAAGCCGATATGTAATATACTCTGTGTGCCCAAGAAAACGAGTGGTTAGCCATCCCCTGCGCCAACTTTTGTTGGAGACAGGAGCAAAGAAATATATATATTTATTTATTTTCAATATTCAGCCCTTGTGGATCCCTGATCCAGTTATAACACACATGTATTAATAAACAGGTGTATTTCATGCACATGTTCCACTTATATATGACTATGAGGTAAACCTGCTGTCATGAATTCAAGTAAAACGCTTTCTGCACATTAACAAAGATAATCTTCGACTGAGAATCGCGTTTAAAAGCGCAGCAAAGTCTCGCAAATCTGCGATTCTAATTACGCATCACACATGCTGAGAATTCATTGCGTAACACGCTAATTAGTCTCTCCAATCTTCATATATTACTTCATATAACAGAGTTTCAAACTCAATTGAAGGTGAGGTATTTAATTAAGTTATTAATATTATTATTATTATTTAATGTTAAGTGTACTGCATTTGAATAAAACATATCCAACAATAGTCACGCAACGGATATGCATAGAGCAGTCAATCATTACACACAATGCCATTTATTCCTGATAATCATAACTATATGGTTATTATCACACACATACACATTATTATCAATTCATAGTTTTCCCGGTGAAGGCTGCTAACAGCTCATAATAGAACGCGAGCCTGATTGAAAATGCATAAAGAGTAGGTCTAAGTTATCATTATGATTCAATATACACAGATCCATACACATGATAACGCGATCTGCGTGGCATTATTATCATTATTATGTGAACTCACCGTTATTGTCACGATCATGTATAATGCATGCTTAAAAATAGAAAAATCATTGCAAACAATAAAGGGAATTCTAGATTTCACAATGATTACAAATATCCTCTTTATGGTACGTGTCTGTCAATAATGAATAAATAAATAATAATTAAAAAATCGTATTTTGAGTCGACCCACTCAGTCACATACTGCTTTTCAGTGGGGGCACATTAAATTTAAAAGCCGACCAAGCCAACCCTGTCGGCGCCGACACTATCGACGAGCGAACAATGACCAACTAGAGACCGGACTAGGAAACACCGATCAATGAAGCTGGACACGATTCCAACCCCGGACTGCGCCAGAATCAACAAAGCTTGCCTTGTTGATAGGACTGCTCCAAAGTCACCGTTTACACATTCCTAAACCAAGAAAACTTCTGCGGCCTAAAATAATAAATAAATACATTCTAATTAAGAGTCTACCAACTCAGTCATATAGCTGATTTTCAGTGGGGTACATGAAATTTAAAGCAGACAAAGTCAACCCTGTAGGCGCCGACGTCATCGACGAGCTCGGGTTCGCTAGTGGAGGGTCGTCGTCGTCGTCGTCGTCGTCGTCGGTGCACTTGGTTGGAGAGTTCACGACACACAAGTGCGGGGAGCTCATGTTGGAAGAGCATCGGTTCGTGCAACCGCTGAATCTGGGATCGAGCTCCAGTCGGGACAAACTTTTACGACAGTTCCTTTTAACCAACAACTATATCCTTAAAGCTTATTTCTGCTTAAGAAGCATGTAATCATACATACATATATGTGCATGAGATTATGGTGTTTGTAGAAATTAAGGACGTATTTGCTTGCATATTATGTTGGTGACTTGTTGAAGGAGCAATGACAACGATTAAGTGCGACACTTTGAAAGCTACAGTTCACATTTTTGTTCTAAAGATACTAGGAAAACGCTAAAGTCCCGTCGCGTTGTTGAGCGAGCACCGGTACGTGCAACACGACCCGAGTACGACATTCCCATAATGTTACATACCAATAAGTCTTTAAGGTCTTGACCGATTTAGCTGAAAATTTGTAAAATAGGAGAGAATGGATAAAATCCACCGCCATCTAGAGGGCCTTGACATAATTTCTTTGGGAAAAATATTTTAACTCTTTGATAACAAAAAATAATACACTGCTTCCTCGATAGTATTTTGAATACTTCTAGGTGGCAGTGCATAGTGACCAGAATTCTCGTGCGACTTTTTGTTGCCATGGTAACGTTACTTTTGTTAAAATGTAATTTTTCTATCTACACTGCTTAAGGTCTTGACTGATTTAGCTGAAAATTTGAAATAGGAGAGAATGTTGTTGAGCGAGCGTAGCGAGCGTCTCCACTTGACTCTTATGGCTCGAATGTCTGTTTTTTTTGTTTTTTTTTTTTGTTTTGTTTTTTTCTGTTACTGCTTCGATACAGGTCGCACCGTTTCTCTGATCGACCTGAAATTTTGCACATGTACATACCACCTAGGCGGGTTGCTGTATAGTTTTTGAACAAAATCCGATCGTTGGTTATATAAAAAAAAAAAAAAAAAAAAAAATGTTCCGATCGTTATGAAATTTTGCAGGGTCAATAAGTACAACATTCTCTCCTATTTTACAAATTTTCAGCTAAATCGGTTAAGACCTTAAAGACTTATTGGTAATCATAATTCGAAAAATGATGTTAAAAAATGAAGGAGGCAGTGAAGATACAAAGATACACTTTAGAAGGCATGACGTGAATTAGTACAATGCAAAGATGTTGGAATAGTATAAAGTGTACAATGTCAATATCCAGTTAGGCCTACAGTTTGTGGTGGGCCTTATGGGAATGTCGTACTCGGGTCATGTTGCACGTACCGGTGCTCGCTCAACAACGCGTCCAACTGAGCGTTTTCCTAGTACTTATTAACCCTGCAAAATTTCATAACGATCATAACATTTTTTTAAAATTTAAAACAAAAAAATTATAACCAACGATCGGATTTTGTTCAAAAACTATACAGCAACCCGCATAGGTAGTATGTACATGTGTGCAAAATTTCAGGTCGATCAGAGAAACGGTGCGACCTGTACCGAAGCAGTAACAGAAAAAAAAGAAGAAAAAAACAGACATTCGAGCCATAAGAGTCAAGTGGAGACGCTCGCTACGCTCGCTCAAAAAAGACAAATTTTATGAAATTTTTAGATAAACTTACGTTGTATGCCACAGGTTACGAAGCTCTAAAGGTTAGTTGAGGTACATACCAGTAGAAGATACTGAAGTAAAAATGTAATGTAATGGCAGATGGCCACTAGCTACTGTCCGCAATATCGAGGAAAAGTGAATAATTTGCCACCAGTCCAAGACAAACGGGTATCAGCATTGTGGAAGATTCATACATCACGTTTTGTGTTTTGGACTTGCAATTTTATTTTAATAAACGTATATTTGGTGAGTGTCGAAAGATATACGTAAGATTTTATATGGAACTACAAAATGAAATAAAACTGGAAGTACATACATCGTTGTACTTCCATCAGGTATGAACATTGAAGACAATTCCGATAGTTTCTCGTTGCCTTCTCTAACTTTTATCTCTAACCTTGGCAGAGTAGAACCCATTGTTTCTCAAGAATACTCTTTGTTTGTTTGTTAGTTGGTTCTCCCTGTTCTATGTTGCTCAACGCAGCCCTGGTGGTGACATGTGTGACAAAGTGCTAGACAACATCTTGACACAACAATTAGAGTGAGAGAGAGATCCGACCCTGATGTCACACAACCTTGACATGGTGCGTGTGCGTGAGAGTGCGTGAGTGCTTGTATTTGTGAGTGTGAGTGTGCGTATGTGCGTGTTCGTGCGTAAGTGAGCGCGAGTTCGTGAGTGTGCGTGAGTTTGTGAGTGTGAGTGTGCGTATGTGCGTGTTTGTGCGTAAGTGAGCGCAAGTTCGTGAGTGTGCGTGTGCGTGTGCGTGTGCGTTTTGTGGGTGCTCGTGTGTGTATGTGTGTAGGTCTATGTCACAGTATGTCTCCATGTAACATGCATTGTTTGCTATACTATCTGATTCTGATTGAAGTATAGATGAGAGTCAAGGTGTCTCGCTCTATACTGCAGGAGCGCACAGTGCAGAACTTATGCCTTGTCCACACTAGCACTTTAAAGTGAGCTTTAAAGTGAGGGGCACTTTAAGTCTAGGTGTAGAAGCTCGAAAAGCAACTTGAAGTCCCCCTCATTTTAAATCATCCCAGGACCCCATTTAAAGTGAGGAGCTTATAATAATCGATTTACCGTATCTCGATTCTGAAATGGCGGGACAACTAGTATTTTAAGGTTATGTTCAGAGTTTGTGACATTACTTTAGCCCGAAATAGCCCACTCTGTAACTTTAATCACGTCTCAAAATTCTAAAGAAGATAAGAAGAAAAGACGAAATTTCTCTAGTGACGAAATTCATTGTTTAATTGACATTGAAAAACAGCTGAAAAATAATAACAAAGACAGCTGATTGGTCATTGCCATCTAAACTCATAAATGACGTTAAATCACGGGCGGTGATTATTGTTCCAGTGTAGACGCACGGTAACTTTAAATGACTCATTTAAAGTGGGAAGGACTTAAAGTGAACTTAAGTGTGGACAAGGTATTAGCTACACTTAACTTATTATTGATGTTTTATGCATATTATTTGGTTAACAAAAAAAGTGCCATCAATTCAATTAAGTGGTTAAATGTGCAAACTAGTTCGTGTGATTCCTAAACACAAGTAACCATTTTGTTAATAATCAAAACAGTTGGAAGAATGAAGATGCTGCTCTACTGAAAGCGAAACGTTGAGATATTTATTCCAAACAACACAAGGAAATGATTAATATTTAATTAAAGCTGAAACACAAATCATTTTAGTAAATTTCTCCACTATTAGTTATTAGTATTAGTTTATGTACGTGGTTCGTTGGTCATGTGGTCAAGGGTTCGATTCCCGCTACAGGCAGAAGATTTTCAACTTCTGATCTGATCTCAAGTCCTCAGTTGACTTTGGAGCCATCCTAGTAACGAAGCAAGGTTGTCCTAATTTGCATTGTTTTTTATTCTTGCGCTGTTTGTGGGTGGAATCGTGTCCAGCTTGATTGATCGGTGTTTCCTACTTAAATTTGTCGGTCTATTGGTCATTGTTCGCTCATCGATGGTGTCGGCTCCTACAGGGTTGGCTTGGTCGCTTTCAATTTAACCTACTGAAAATCAGTAGTGTGACTGCGTGGGTAGACTCTCAATATGAATTAAATTTATTTTTATTAATTGATGTTTGACTTGATTCATTGCGTATGCAAATGTTATTTATGTGCTACTTCTTCAGTGCAAGCGAGGCACGCAAGTTCTAGCTAGAAGACAGCGGAAGGTGGAAGGTAGGCGGCTATCAGGCGCACAGGAAGTACGTTGCTTGCGTTGCGTTGAGCTAGAGACAGGTTGTGAGAATGTCCTGGCATGACGTCAAGCCCTGGTGAACACACCACGTACAAGCCGTTCACGATAAGACAAAGAACCATTCCAAGAAACATACTAGGTGATGGTAAAACAGAGATATCAGGCTGTCCGGAAGAGCGTTGCAGTTGCGCTGGTGAGCTGGACGTAGAAAGTCCTGCATGACGTCAACCTTAGAAACACACTACGTGATAAGCCTTCAAGCAAACCATCAAGAAACCCTTCTGGTGATGGTAAAACAGGTAATCGGCATAGGTCCACGGAAACGCGTACAGCCGTTCGTAGAAGAGACTCATGGGTTGGGAACTGCCTCGACGTCAGCTCCTGGTGAACCCCCACGTACAAGCGTTACGAGTAAGACAGAAAGAACCATGGCAAGAAACACAGGTGATGGTAAAACAGCTATCAGCTCACAGGAAGTACGTGCGTGCTTGAGCTAGAGGACAGGTTGTGAGAATGCCTGGCAACGGTCAAGCCCTGGTGAAACACACGTACAAAGCGTTCACGATAAACAAAAAACATTTAGAAACATAACCTAAGGGCTTGGTATGGTAAAAAGTTGCTGTGCTAGCAGTGTGAGAAGTCCGTCTAGCAGCCCTGGTGAACACCACGTACAAGCGTTCACGATAAGGACAAGTTTAAGAGCTCCTAGGTGTGGTAAGCTCTGGGAATAGCCACAGGACAGCTGCGTTCAGAACAGACAAAGACATAAAGAAAATATCTAGATGATGTCCCGTAAAACAGTACAGCGCCATAGAGAAACCAGTTAGCTTGTTGAGTAAGGCTACAGGCTAGAAACTTGCTGCGTTACTAGAGCATGTGAATCGGCACGTCAAGCCGTGGTGACCAAGACAAAACCATCAGAAAACAAAGCCTTTAAAAACACTAGGTGAGCTCACAGGCAAGTACGGTTGTGCGTGCGTTGAAGCTAGAGACAGGTTTGGAAGTCCTGGCATGACGTCAAGCCCTGGTGAACACACCAGTACAAGCCGTCACGATAAGACAAAGAACCATTCCTAGAAAATATGAGGAAGGGATTAAACAGGTCTTCTAGGTCACAGGAAACGTTGCGTTGCGTTGAGCGAGTCACGGTGTGAAGTAAAGCCGTCGTAGCAGACTTCAAGCCTACTAGGTGATGGTAACACTATCGGTCAAGCCGTGTTCTGAGCTAAGACAGTAGAACCATCCTAGAAACGCAACTAGGGAACATCGTAAAACGCATATCAGCTCACAGTAAGACATCTGGTGGTAAGCTGGTCGAGGAAGTCTAGGCTAGCAGAGGTTTGTGAGAATGTCCCTGGCATGACGTCAAGCCTGGTGAACACACCAGTACAAGCCCGTACGATAAGACCATCAAGAACACCAGTTTAAGAAAGCATACTAGGTAGAGTAAAATCGTGCTTCAGGCTCACAGGAAGAGTGGGTGCGTTAGACTAGAGACAGGTTGTGAGAAGTCACTGGATGACGTAAGCCTGGTGAACACCACTACAAACCTTTCGATAGAAAAGAACCAGTCCAAGAAAACTAGGTGATGGTAAACAGGCTTCAGGCTCCAGAGAAAGCTCTTGCTGACGTAGCTAGAGACACGTTGAAAAGTCCGGATAGACGAAGCCCTGGTGAACACCCACGTACAAGCCGTTCACGATAAGACAAAGAACCTTCCAGAAACATACTAGGTGAGTAAAACGGCATCAGGCCTCATAGGAAGTACGTTGGCGTTGAGCTAGAGACAGGTTGGAAAGTCCGAGACGTCAAGCCGTAAACACACGTACACAGCCGTTCAGTAAGACAAAACCATTCAGAAATAACAGGTGTTGTAAAGTCCGGCTATCAGGCCACGGGAACTTGCGTTGCGTGAGCTGAGACAGGTTGTGAGAAGATCCTCATGACACAACTGGTGAAACACCACGTACATACGCCGATAGACAAGCTTCAAGAAACATACAGGTGAGATGTTGAAAACAGGCATCAGGCTCACAGGAAGCACGTTGCGTGCGTTGCTAGGACAGTTTGAGAATCCTAAGAAACACCACTGGTGAAAACACACAGCAACGAGTTACGTGTTAGAAAGAACCATTCAAGAAACATACTAGGTGAGTAAAACAGGCTATCAGCCACGTAAGACGTTGCCGTTGGTGAGCTAGAGACAGGTTTGGAAAATACTGGTGAGGTAAAAGCCGGTCACAACCACGTAAGCGTGTTCACGATAAGACAAAGAACCATTCAAGAAACATACTGTGAGTAAAAGGCTATAAGCCCACGAAACGTTAGATTAATGCACTGCACTTCAATCCGACAAGGATGATACAGTATTTTTGGGGGGATTGTAATTCGCAATAGTGGGGGGGGGGGGGGATATAACTTAGACCCCCTTTTTGAATGGTTCCTCATATCTAGGAAAGTTTCGGTGTGCAAAATCCTGAACTTTGGGTGCAAATTTTGCAAAATTATGGACATGTTTTTGAGATGATAACATGAATTCTGGTGGCTTATGTACCCATGTTTTTGGTGACCTTGAAAGACATGGGGAATGGGTTATTCTCACACAAGAAGGGGATATTTCATTTTTTCACCCATGGGAAACCTGCCTATGGTGCAATGCATGTCCCTCTTCAGGGGCGTCGCCAGGATTTTAATTCGGGGTTTGGGGGTGGGAGTGAATTTCGGGGTTTAAATTTAGAAATTGGTAGAACTGCCCACGAAACTATCATTCAGGAATAGTACGTATCCTGGTACAATGGGGATTTGGGGGGGATGCCCAGAAATGTTTTGTTTTTTTAATATTGCAATTTTTTAGAGTGCTTTTTCGATAATTTATAAAATTGTGAAGATCCACATATTGTCACTTTACAAAATCTTGCCTTATGTAGGACCTACATTAAGTATGTCACATAGTGCATAGTGCTATTCAGTATCTAATCAGACACCCTGATCCCCTCCTCGCGACGCTTTTGCCCCTCTTCAGGTGTAAAACCATTACATTAACTAATAGTGGAGTTAGGACAACTGTGAAGGGATGTCCGAGGGCTGTTTACGAAGACTAAATCCCTCTTAACTCTCTTGACTCAGGCTCTATTAAAAACATTTAGTCAGGGTTAATGGTCTCAACGGGATTTGGATTTGAACTTGAACCCAAGACCTTCCGAATCAGATTCGGCCACTTAACGCTCGAGCCATGAGCCAACACGTCGGTTGAGGTGGTATTATTGAACCCAACACCGCAAGAGATCAACGAATGGTTTATGCATCGTCTTCGAAATTGTTCAAGCTTCCC